>LZPO01044194.1:208565-236184 GCA_001675575.1 Neotoma lepida
GCTGTCCCCGCTGGTTCCTATCCTAGCATTACTCTAGTCGTAAAATGAAACGTGTCTTCACAGTGAGTATTTGTGGATTGTCTATTATAAGTCAGGCACTGTGCAAGGCATTGCACGGACATTGCCTCCTTGGTTACTACAGCAGAGGTGCGCTGTGTAGGGAATGAGCATATCATACTTCTTGCTGATAACATTAGCTCTTCAAACACTGTTTTCATGGGGGAAGTGGATTTTACTTATATGTTTTACAGGGAAGCTTCCAGATGCCTCAGTCCGAGCCAGGCCTGTGGCAGCCATGTCCACAATGGACATAACATCTTCAGAGCGGTCATCTATAATTCACAACTGTCTTTCTGTCCCACTGTTTTTCCCATCAAGAATGCTTTTTTGGATGCCTGTTTCTCAGCTTTTCTCTTGCTTGTTCAACAACCGATGTCTTTCTTGCCAAGACCAGAAGANCAGAGATTCCAAGACCAGCTATGGACTGGCTGGCCACTGGAGGCCGTGGCAAGCAACCCACCAGGGCTGTGGGTCCCAGAAGGAGCTGCCAACAGAGTACAGGGTTTCAGGGAGGGCCACTGTTGCCAGTGGGAAGGCAGGAGCTGGCTGGCCAGAGGCCTTCTTNACGGCTCAATGCCGCGCACGGCTCTCGCTTTTATGAGCTTTGTGAGATTTTGATCACTCAGTACTAGCCACAGGTTTTAGGGGTCACAGCAGAGGTTAGAAAGAGTTCTTTCTCCATGAATCACACTTCCCTAAGACGAGAAACCCCCAAGAGGAGTCAGCTTGCTTTATAGAGCTGGCAGAAGGGAGGGGGACAGCAAGAGCTCATGGGGAGCTCTCCTGGAGAAACTTCTGGAAGGCTGGACAAAGGAATTTGTGGGTATGAGAGAAGCCAGAAGACAAAGATTCTCTGGGACAAGTTAGGTTGACTGGAGCTGGCAAGTGGGGCTGCCANGAGGCTTACAGATACTGCTGGCCTAGAGGACAAGGCGCGCTGGCTTGNGTGGTACAGGAACCCCAGTCACATGTGGCAATTCTGTATTTCCTTATTCCTCCCTGGATTGAGCTGGTGTCTTTTCAATGGCATCTGCAGAATTTTCTTGATGGTCTCAGAACAGCAGCGTGCTTGTCTGTGCCTGGGTCTGTCCACTTCACAGTCACACCTGNGGACACCCATGTCTTTGTAGCTTTTGCTTTCCCGCTGAGCACGCNTATGGAATGGGTGAGCCAAGGCTGACAGAGTTCTTTCACTACTGTTGGAGACTGTCACGGCTAGCCCCAAGCATTATGAGACCAGAGAAGCTTTAATTTCTTTAAAGAAAAAGTACAATAAAGTTATGCCCTCCGTAAGACCCAGGGAGCCAGGTTATACTTTCGGAAGCCGTCTTGGTGGGGTTTGTTCTTTTAGGACTCCATTTCTCACTCACCAGCCCTTCTGTCAGCTCCAGAAGAAGCCCCCAGTCCTGACAGCGCAACAGACACTCCCTGCTGATCTTTAGAATGAAGCTCATGAGGGGTCAGTACACTGGGGAGGGAGAGAGTTGCTCACTTCACCAGAGAAGCAGGCTTCACAGAGGGAGTGCCAGGGCAGGGCTGACCTGGGAATGGCCCTCTGCCCTACTTCTAAGTTTGGTTCTTGAACAGAGCGAGGGTAGGTTCCTACTCCAAGGTCACAGAGCTGGTAATAGACCTAATAACTCCATTCCTCAGCTCTCTTTCTGCACTTGTGTCAAACCATTATTTATTTGTTTGTTTATTCATTTATGTATTTATTTATATGGTGCATTGGTGTTTTGCCTGCATGTATGTCTTCAAGGGTATTGTATGCCCTAGAACTAGAGTTACAGACAATTGTGAGCTGCCACGTGGGTGCTGGGAATTTAAACCCGAGTCTTTTGGAAGAAGAGCCAGTGCTCTTAAACACTAACTCTCTAACATCAAGTCAAGCCTTTTAAAAGCCCCTCTGAGCATCAGGGAGTACTTGGGTCATGTGTGAGGAGGACTCAGACATGACTGTCATTTATTCTTGGGCCACCTTCATGGCTGGCCTGGGCTCTCAGCGCANCCTCTTCCCCAAATTCATCTGTATGCTCTGCNGAGCCCCTGCCAGTCCCCTAGGCCTGGTGTAAATTATGACCCCAGGGTGGATTACAAGCCTTTGCATCCCCAGGCTCAAGCGGCCCATTCTAGCCTCTGGGCTGTCACAGGCCCCTAGGGCTTCAGTTCTTTCAGGACTAACCAAGCCTCCTGCTCTGCCTGGGGCCCTGCCACCTGCAGCCATTGTCTATGTATGGTCTTCTCTGCCAGGGTGTCTGGACATCACCCCCTTACTAGGCTCATCCACCATGATGCTGCCCATCCTACCTACCGGGCTAGAATGTCCATTTGATCATGTCCCATAGCAACACCGGTCAAGTCCTCTCTCTGGCAGCTCTCAGAGCTCCTTAACACCCTACTCCTTACTTTGCTTATCTGTAAAATGGTAACAATGCTAAGCACCTGAGGAGGCACACCAAGGTGAACAGACACTTCATTCNGCATGGGCGCCTTGGCTCTGGAGAGAAGGGGAAGTCCAAGCTGCAGCTTTCCACAACTTAACACCACTTCTGGGAGCCCGAAGTACCCAGGAAGAGCACACTGTGTTCTCCTTCCAGCCAGGAGATCGGGATCCTAAGAACACCTGCTCAACTCTGTCCTGTGGTCTGGAAAATCCATATGTCTTGTCTCCTCACTGTTTCCCCAGCCCTAATCTGAAAACGCCCAGCCCTATCACCCAAGTTCTGGTCAACACAAGCATCATNCATGCTGGGTCCCAGCAGACTTTTAAGTGAAATGTGTGGAGAACCCTCCAGGCGGGTTGCGGAGGCTGGGGCTCCAGAANCCCTTGCTTGAACCCCACTTCCTCCCCAGCCTTCTGGGTGCTGCAGAACGCCCTGTGGAGCCCCTGGGAAGAAGTGTCCCTTGCCTTATGCTCTGTCGGCCCAGGCCTGTTCTTCCCACAGCCCAGCCTTGGCTGGGGCAGCCCTGTGGCCAGTTGGTGGCGCCACCCAGCCCCTGCCTCAGGCTGCCAAGGTTGGCAGGCTTGTGGCCACGCTGCACAACTCTGCGCCTCTCCTCCTCAGTTTATTCCTTCCAGATACACAGTTGCTGCTTTCTATTTGGGTCACTTTTCTGTGTTATGGCATTTGGGTTGTTTTTCCATCGCTCCCAACCCCCGCGGCAGATTCCTAAGAAGACTGGTTTTTGGAGCAGGCTTTGAGCACATCTGCTCTCTGGCTGTGGCATTCCAGGAGGGTCCTGTCAGGGGTCTTAGGTCCCAGGGCTGGATGTGCTGGGCTGTGGAGGCTGTGGGNGGGGTCCAGTGCCTTTGGTGGTGAGGTCTGCAGTGGACATGCTCACCACAGCAGCCAGGGATAGGCCTCATGGGCCTGAAGNTTGCCAGAGCCCCNGTGTAGCTGTTTGCCAAGTCCCTGGCCCTGCTGGCTGTGGCTACTGGCTCTTAGCTTACATATGTGTAGGACAGACTTTGGGCATAGAAGACACCAAGGCCCTCCCCAAATACTCTGTCTCAGTCTCCTTATTGGTGAGGTGTGAGGGTGGGATACTGTGTGTAGTAATCGGTACTGGAGTCAGTATACACTAGTGTACTACAGAGTGTGTGGCAGGTTCAGAAGTTCCAAGACCTTTAGGTTCCATTCCTGACTTTCCCATCAGTCCTTCACAGGACTATTTTAAGAGTTAAACAACTGAAATATGAGAAAGTACTTCCTGGCACATAGTAAATGCTCAATAAATGTTTTAGCTGCTATGTGTGTATGGAAGGTGGGGAATCTCAATTCGGGGTGGTGCTTCTTGGACTCTGTGTGAGAACTGTTTGTTGAAAGTGCTGGTTTCTGAACCTCACCCACAGACATTATGATTCAGCGTGTCTGGGGTGGGATTAGGAACTGACATTTTAATCTGGAGTCCTTAGCNATATTAACATACTGGTTCAGAGTCTGATGTGGAGTCATCAGAGTTATTGTTGTTGGTGGTGTATGTGTGTGGGGGGGTCTGGAGGAAGGTGGTAGGTGTATGAATAACTAGGGCTGGGAAGGACTGAGTTATTTCCTGGGCTCTGGCATACCCTTCAGTATGGCTTTACAAAAGACCAGAGACCTAAAGAGTAGAGTGGTTTAAGGCCAAGGGGTGGGCAGGAGTTGCTCCAGGCGTAGCTTGGGGCTAGATGACAGTAAAGATTTGTTCAAACTTTAAGAAACGGATGGGCACAGTCCAGCTGAGTGATCTGAGCTGAAGCAGCAGGGTGTCCAAGCTGAAGGCCCAGTAGATGGCAAGGACAGTACAAATTGGCAGCTAGCTCATGGCCAGAAAGGCAGAAGGTCTCTGCTCTGGGATCAGCAGCAGAATCAGAATCTGGAAGAAAGGAGGCCACTCCCAGACGGAGCAGCTTGCCAGCCCCCAAAGCCCCTGCCTCAAAGCCTGGCTCAGGCAGATTTTAGGAGCCGGCTCTGTAAATGTAGCCACACAGGAGCTGAGAATCACTTGGTTTGTTTTTCTCTGCTTTCTCTCTCAGTAAAGATCTTTTAGTAACTTTGTTTTGACTGAGCCAAAGAAAGAAGGAAGCATGCTGTGCAAAGGTTGGGAGAAGGGCTCCTGGGCCAGCCTCCTGCTTGGAAAGGAGAGAGANCACCATGGGACTAATGGCACCAGTCATCCTCCCTCGGGGACANCTCTGAGAGCGCCTTTCAGGCAGGTTAGATCTACACATGAGCACATGCACAGTGCGTGGAGATACCCACAGGTACAGACAAGTATCTCTCTGTGTGCATTCCCTAACCCATTTAACAACAATGTATTTACTGAGCGNGTACTATATGCCAGGCCCTGTTCTGTGGCTTGGGATACACACAAGAAGAAAATGAAAACCTCAGGGCCTTATAGTCTGTAGAGATTTTGCCACTTGAGGGGATGGACATGTGTTTGNATGTGTGAATCCACTGCCCACATACACACGAGATCAAGAGAAACATGGGAGTTAACATACAGAGCTGGGTTAGGAACCATCTGCCATCTTCCAGCCAGGTGATCTTAGGCAAAGCACTTGCTGAAAACAATCTCTCACTCTCACAACTGTTGGTGGACTAAATGTGCAGACACGTGGATGTCTCCAAGCAAAGTGTCTGGCTACGGCCACTGCAAAATGCTCAGTTCTCTTCAGGTTTCCTTCAGAGTTGGAGGGGAGATTGTTCTGTGTGTGCGTAAGGTGCCACGTGTGTCCACGAGGTGGGAACTTCCTCTCCTCAGGATATAGATGGTGTGCTGGCTGTTGTAATCCAGTATTAAAGGTTCCAGTCAAGCAAAGATGGTAACTAGTGAGGGGAGCAAAGGGCTGGTTACCTGGACTCATCGGGACTGACCCATTTAAGTAAGCCCAGATGGGCCTTCTAAGTCCTTCCAGGTGAGAAGAAACTCGGTAGCTTCCAGTTCTGCTTTTCACTCCATCAAATAACCTTTGACCACCCCGTTACCACCCACCTAAAACAACCCAGCTTCTCTTGCCCAGTCCTACAATGCCCTGGCCATGCTGCTTCCTCCTGAGACCTTCTAACCCCTGATGATTTGTAGAAGTGGATCTAGAAGGCAGTCCAGGACCAACCCCAACAGGCAGGGAGCAGGACCACATTGCTTGGTGAGCACCTTGGTGTCCCCAAGACCCTTGCTTTCTTCAAGAGCAACCAAGAGAATGGAACTGTCCTGTGCTCTATGCTCTCCTTAAGACAGAGCCATGGTTTGGTTATGCCCCCTGGTAGGATGACTCTAGCAGCCCCCAACCCTAGGTATCCCTCCTCTGTCTTACTTCTAAGTGTCCACTGATGTCCAGCTGAGCAAATGAGTCAATGTGCCCACAACTATAGCCACCTCCTTGTCCCCAGCTAGCTCTTCCCAAGCAGGGCTCATATGATTAATAGCTGCCACATCCCTGCAGTCACTCTGGCTAGAAAACATTGGGCTGTACCTCAACTCCCCATTTCATTTCCTACAATTAACCAATTACCAAATCATTTCTAGTTATTTGCTCCCACCAGCCCTTCTGTTGCCATAATTACCCTGGGAATGCTGTCACCTCTTTTCCTCTGGACCGTTGCAACGTCTCCACTTGCTCTCCCTACCTCCAGCCCATCCATCTCCCTACAGCACCATCACATGCCCAGCTCTCCTCCACTGCCTCCCAGCTGCTCTCTCCATCCACAGACTTGAGGCTCAATCCTGAGGGGTGTCCTTATTGTTTCCAGGACATGAAGCACCCCTGCACACCAACTTTAGTAAAGTTGTTTCTCTTGCCTGGAATCCCTTTCCCCCCATCCCAGGCTTTTATCAAAATTCTCAGTCTTTAAGCGGGTATCAGCCCTGGCTGAACCACACGCATCCTGTGGCTTTTTCCAGCTTTGGCACTTAGGANGCTTAGGATCAAGAGCTGCTCCAAGTTGCTAGCAGTCTGTTAGAACTAGTGAGTTCAATTCGCCTCTGAGGTGAGTTNCTCTTTTGGGAAAATTGTCACAAACCGATGACTGAATAATCACTGTTGGCATGAACAGATGCTAATAGTTCTGGCTCAGCAAAGCACATAGCCATGCTGGGGGAAGAGGACACTGCCTTCTCTTCTCTTTCCCTTCCCTGGAGTTTGAGAGCTGGGGAGGGAGGGAGCCTGAATCTGCCTCCATGAAAATGGCTGTTTTCTGTTGAAGTGTGGTGAGTTGCTGTAAGAGATAGCAAGCAGAGACAAGTGGCTTTCCTGGGGAGGTGAGAGGGACCCATGACATACTGTGACATGGGGAGGGGGTGTTGAGAATACTGTGTCCATCTCTGCATAAACCTAATGTGTCTTTGAAGCCCTTGAATCTGGCACCAAAATCCTAGAAGAGCGAGGTGGCGCCAACAGGGAGGCATCAACTATGAATGCTGAGGGTCTCATGTGGTCCCAGCAGGATCCTTTGATGGTCCTCCATGAACCCAACTCAGAACTGCAGTGTACAGATGACTTTGTGGCATCATGCAAGCTACCCCATTTGGGAGCTCTCAGAAATGAAAAAGGAATCGCCAAGCATTCTAGTCCAGCACTTCGGGGGTGGAGAGAAATAGATCAGCAGTTCAAGATCATCCTCAGCTAAAGGTCTGCGGCTGGGCTAGGCTACATGAGATCCTGCCTCAGAAACTACACACAAGCCAAAACCCAACAATGAGCCTCGAGAGAGAACAGCCCGTGGCTTAACACCGTGAATTAGGTCTCACAATTAATACCTTAAGTCAAGGGCTGGAGAGGTGAACAGCAGTAAAGAGCATTTGTTGCTCTTGAAAGGGACCTGGGTTTGATTCCCAGCACCCACACAGCAGCTCACAATGGCCTCCACAGCACAAAACCCTGACTCCAATTCCAGGGGATCTGATGCCCTCTTCTGGCCTCTGAGGGCACTGCATGCACGTGGTGCACATACATACAGGCAAAACACTCATACACATAAAATTAAAAATAAATCTAAACAAACAAACCAAAACCAAACCCCATAGGTCATTTATACTCCAGGCAAGTGAAAACAAAGTATGCTGGACATGAAAAACCTTCATACACTGCTAATCATAGCTACTTCCCAGTGCTATCAGTAGAGATAATTCAACATACACACACACACACACACACACACACACCACTACCACCTCTTCTTTTGTATTTTTATAAAACCTTCCAATTTCCCCACCCTTAAGCATCCAGAATTAGAATAGCCAAAGCCACAGAGAGTATTTCATCTTCCCTTCTTCTCCAGGCTCAGCAGAAGCTGTGCCCCACACAAGATGGGTCCTAAGGAGCTCTCGGGTTCAAGGTTGGACCTGCAGTCAGTGCAGACTGACATGTCAGCCTTGCTGCCCCTTTAGCTAGGAAACTTCTCCCATCCACCCCTCCCACTGACTCCTCCTGCTGGAGCTGTCTCCCCACACACCTGGCCTTCCGGCTTGGCATTTCCTCTGCCCTCACCCCCAACACATACACACACACCTGTAGTCAGCTTCTGTGCTTCCTGTTTCACTGTGACTCAAATGCCACTTCCCAGTGAGGAATTCTCGGGCTGAGTTCTCTAAGACTGTATCTTCCAGCGTTCTCCCCAAGTCCTTACAACACAGGGCATTGCCCTGCATGCTATGTAAGCCTCCTGTAAGCAACTTCTTGCTCTAGCACATGAGCTCGAGGAGGACAAGGATGTTGACACATTTTGCTTTGTCATCTCATCACCTGTGTGTATGCTGGCCATCTAGAAGTTGCTCAATACATATCTGCTGAGTGAGTGACACGTCTTAACAGTGTTACCATGTAGATACAGTGGGAGGAGCTTTGGCAGCTCTCTTCTCANGTCTAGTCTTCCAGNTATTTTCAGGTGTCAAAGACAACACCCCAAAGTGGGAGAGGTTACAAACCCAGTTGAGGCCAACTTGTTGACCACAGGCAAAGTGGGGTTGGGGGTAGATGTAGATGTTCAAGGGTCCAGAGGTCTGCCTTTTACTTTGGTTTCAGATATGGATGCTCCTCCCCCACAACACTGACACAAGGTTCCAAGAGCAGGTCTGGAGGTGTCTGGGGGGCATCATCCCTCAAAAGCAGGCTTCCCTCTCCATTGGTCCTCAACACGAGAAGCCAATTGCTCACTGTTTCTATTTCTCAGTCCAGTCCAGATGCTCAAGTTGAAATATAGTGAACAGTACCCTGCTAAGTAGCCAAGGCATTCAACTTGAGTACTAAGAGAATGGTAGAAATATTCTTTCCTGTGGTTTTCTTACAGGATCTTAATGTTGACAGTGTGGAATCTGCCTCACAGGGCTGTTGTGTGGACGCATGAGCCCATGTGGTTATCATTCTCAGCACCATGCCTGGCACACAGGCTTAGTGAATGCTAGCTGCTATAGTTATTGACTGGGAGGTGGCCAAAGTCTGATTTCAGTTGGTAGAGTGGAGCGTGGGGTATGGATTTCACTGACCCCTACTTCAATCAGCCACTAAACTGTTTCCTGGATCTGCACTGAGACTAGAATTCCTTGTTCAAGGTCACATGGCCAGGACTTCTAAAAGGCCTTGATCAGGATACTTTTCAGGATACCCAACTTCCTTATTATGCTTGTTTCTGCCGGGAGGTAATTGTTGCCATCTTTGCTGGGCTGCACAATTTGAGGTATAATTTACATAAGTATCAATTGCCACCATGACCAAGGCATGAAAAATAATTACCTCAAGTGGAAACTGGGGTTGGGCCTATGAATAGAGGCCTGATTTGTATGAGCTACAAATGAGCTGCCACCTCTGGAGCACTATGTGCCTGCTGGATCTTGGGACAGCTGCAGTCAACCTGAGGCTGTTTCCAAACACCTGGTATACAAGTTCCAGTAGGTCATGAGTCCTGACTCTGGCATCAAAATCCCTAAAGAGCTGGGTGTTGCACTGCACCTGTAATCCCAACACCGAGGAGGAGTGTGAGGCTAGCTAGTTGTGGGCTACATAGCAAACTTCGGGCCAGGCTGGGTTGCATACTGAGATACTATCTCCGTGAGCTGGGAATGTAGTTCAGTGGTAGCATACTTACCCAGCATGCCCAAGGTACTGGGTTCAATCCCCAACACCACTAAATAAATCCTAGCTAAGAGTTCTTAAGCCTGGGATATCTTCCCATTTTGTCCAATATGGAAGCCACTGTTTTCACAATGTCCTCTGCTGGCTTTGCTTCCCAGCTGTACTTGGCAAGACTTTCTTCCCACTCACGTGAATGACCATGAACAATGGGTTTCATCTCTTGCCCTTACCGTGGCCAGTAACTGCTGCACACATGGACCCAGAGGCCATCTCTTAGTCCTTCTGAAAAGCTGATGGAATCTGTGACATGGGAGGTCTTTCATCCTGAGGCAAGGGTACAAATTCTGCCAGCCTTTCTACTGCCATCTGGAAGCAACCCTGGGAACCACGTTTGCAGGTCACAAATATTACTGTTGTTCAANGGCATGAGAGACTAATGTGGGGTTTACTAGAAAAGGGAGGCTAAAGATTGAGGAACCATGACCTACGAGGGTAAAACTAAGACTGAGCAAAACTACATATTCTAGNTATAATCAACACTCTGAGAACACTGAAAGTATCCACAGCTTGGATCGAAGTTCACTAATAAATAATACTCCAACTTTATTTTTCCTGCTTTCACCCTTATTGTAATTACCTTAGTGACAGAGTCCTTGTTTGTATCCCCAGAGACATTGCAATGTTTGAGGACAGGTGAGTCTGGTGACAGACACCCTAAGACTGGAAGGAGTTCTAAGAAAAAAATCTACAATAATGCAAAGTGCAAACTCTTGACCNAGACTTCAACTCAATTCCTGTTCTGTCAGGCTACCTGTGAGAGCTCTGTAGCCTCCCTGCATGTGTGCAATTAGTGAAATGGAAGATCCCATCTCCCCTTTAAGANGGTTACAAACATGGAAAGCATAAAAGAGCTGGCTCACTTGGGGAATTAAGTGGTATCACTGTCATTAGTATATCTAAAATGCAGATATTTAGTAAGACTTTGCAGTGCGCTTGTAAAAAGTAGTGGAAAATGCCTTTGGCCTGTAACATATGTTTAATGAATGGTACTTTTGTTAGTCTTGTCTCTGCCGAGTCTTTACATGTTTGACCTTGAGCAAAGCCATTTTTTGTCACCAGTAAAATTCAGAGTGCTTTTACTCTACCTGAGTCTTTTAAAGACTGAGTGGCAACTGAAGATAATTATACACGACTCACTTGTTCTTGGAGATGTGATAACTGTGATCACACACAGTATACTGACGGCCAGAAATGGGGACACTGTGCTGGAATGAAACACCCTGGAGTGGGCACAAGAGACTTGCATTCTGTCTTGACAACTTAACCATGTGACTGCAGCAAAGTCAAGCAAACTGACCCTCGATGCTCATGCTTCTGACCTCTGCCTGGGAGAAAGTATTGCTCCTTAAAGGCAAAGGCATTCTTCCCATTTAAATTAACTTGGTACCCAGCAAGGTCACCTCCACATGAATTACAAACTACTCAGGGGCCATTTTTAATCATTAGCAAACTGCCTACTGACAGATTTTATTCTGATTTGGATCTAATTCGTTGAATCCCTCAGCTCATGTCCTAAAATATGTTCCTTGACAACCTTACCATACTTAATGTTACTTGAACATAACTGGTAGCAGAAAAGTTTTGATAAACAGAAAACAGCTTTTCTATTATGGCTGTTTTAAGGACACAGTTCACTAATGCCCATGTCTAGCGGGTCCCACTCCTTTGAGGTTCCCTGCTTGCATTTTCTAAAGTATTTATTCAGAGTGAAGGTAGGTGGTGTATACTGCAGAGGCCAGGAGCTGATCTCTAATCTCCATGGGTGTCTACGTGTCTCCACTAAGTGGGAAAGCAGCAGACTGAACATGGAACAAAAGCATCATGCTTCCTAGTGCCGGAGACAGGTCTTGCGAAGTGGAGCTTCTTGGTGGGAAGAGGTATGTGTTCCCNCTATCTATATGATATTTCAGGCATTATTTGGCCCCTGAAGGCTTTGATAGAAGAGGGACCCTTATAGAGTTGAGTGAAGGAAGGTATCGAGGGCCAAACTGATCACGGTCACAATCACTGTGCTCTATAACCCACTGCTATGGAACAGGAGCTCCCAGGGAGTATTATGTTATTAAGAATGATCAGTGCTCTTATAACATTTTTTGTACCACCCCCAACTCCTCCATCTTTTTTTACTCCTTCCCCTTGCCTCCTCCCAAACCTGAGGGGATTTATTAAAGGTAACTTCACACAAGCCTCATTCAACCACCTCAGCTAGATTACACGTCCCTTTGTAGCCTTTCATTCATTGTATAGTAATTTCCAGTTTATTTATTCTTCCCGCCAAACACAGGACACATTCTATTCCCAAGTGCCTGAAACTGTGCAGAACAGAACCTAAGATGCTCAACAAGTTTATTAAGTGTACCAGGATATGCTTCTCATTTACTGCATTTTAATTTTTTTCTAGATCACTATAATAGCTAAGCAAATAGAAGTACATACCAGTATTTTTTTAAATAAAACACACACACACACANAAATGTTAGACGCTCGGCATTAAATAAGCTCCCTGGTACCAGATCAACCTGCTGAGTTCCTTCAAGACATCAGGGACCAGCATTACAGCGCTGCATAATGCATTCAGGATCACAGAATAAAATGCAATATTTTTCAGCTCATTTTACAAAATGAGCAAAACTCTACAACAAAATTCTATAGGAAAAAGAACCAACGGCNTCATTTATAAACAGTAATTTAATATATTAAAAGTAACAAAGCTTAGCAAGATACAAGATCTAAAAATCAAAGTTCTAGTTTTCTCAGAAATGACACTGGGCCCTCACTGGCCACCCTTCCTCCTGTTCTCACCAGCACCGGAGGGTGGCCCTAGCACTGGCCCTAAATAGGCTTGGCTCTGGCTCTGTTGACCTCGTACTGCTCCGGACAATACTGTGGTTCTTTCTTCTGAAGCCTGGCCGCGAACCCCTGGGCTTTCATCTTGGTGATTTCCAGGTTGCTTTGGGGACTCCAAAAGCATTCATATTCCGATGAATTGGTGTGAGGCACCTGTCTGTAACTAATGTATCGCTGCTGAACAAAACCTTCCATAATAAGCCTTTTGGGGTACCCAAAGAGAATTCTTTGATGGAAGCACACACCCCATCCCACCTCCAACCGACTCAGCATCTCCCAGGACTGAGCCTCCCCGGTGCTATTACCTTTCATGTAGATAAGACCCGTGATTATCACTAAGAGAACTAATCTGGGGCCATCTCTTCCCAGAGCCTCCTCCAACCCCTCAAGAGGTTTTAACCTGTTGGTCAAGATATAAGTGTGGTGCTTGCGGTGATGTTTCAGCTGGAAAGCAAAGACGTACCGCGATGTTCTGCGGCCCTTGAGGCGTCCTTCCCGTGCAGGTCCTTCAAGACTTCGAAAACGTGTTTCACCGTCTTGGAAGCGTGTCGCGAGGCTCTTCCTGTGTCCTCCACCAGCAGAAACTGCACCGAGTAGGCGGCCGTCCGATCAGTTGGCGTTGGGAGGCGGCCAGGGCCCGGGCTCGCAGTCCTGGCCATCCTGCTCGCCCTGGGCGGGAGGAGGCAGGGCGGTCCCACTCTCAGGCTTCTGCCACATGCCTTGGGGCAGGCGGTGCCCGGCGAGCCACCCCAGAGACTGCGCGAACAGGCCCGGGAAGACGACGGCGGCGGCGGCGGCGGGAGCATCGAGAGGTCGCGGCGAGCTCCGCGCACGCCCACGGCCGCGCAGCCGCAGTCCGTGCTCCCGGCTTCCGGGGCCAAGATGGCGGCCGGAGCGGCGCGGGCAGCCCTTCCGCTTCCTCCCGGGCTGGCGGCGCGCACGGGCTGCTGCAGGTGCAGGCGCCGCGGGGAGTGTGTGCCTGTGCCTCGGGAAAAACGCTGTACGCAGCCACTCGGGGTGGGGAAGCTTCTCTGTGCTAGCGAGAGCTAGCACGGAGATCGGGCACATTCTTTTCCTAAGTGCGTATCTCAGCTGTTGAGGCTTAAGTGCGGCGTGCATAGAGACAAGGCTGGGATGGTCAAGTTGGAAAAGGGCCTCTGACAGGATGCTAGGGACATTAAAATTTATCAGGACACATGGGGAAAGACTGCAGTCTTTGTCTACGGCCTCGGTGGCATGCGGAGAGGATGCTTATTACAGTGCGGAAGAGGATCTTGGAGGCAGTCCGAAACCCTGGTCAGTGGTTAATTGCAAGGTGAGGACAGCACACTGCGGTGATGAGAGATAAGCTGAGGAGGCACATACCACGCGCAGCAGCGGTTGGTGACTGGCTTGAGGAAAGGAAACATTTCCCCCAGTCAAAACTACTCTCATTTCTCCCCCTTTTAACCCCTCACCCCCAGCTGTCTCCCACTTGGCATCCCTCCTCCTCCCCACTCTGAAAATTCCCTCTCCTACCAATATCCCCCATCTTTTCAAATCCTATCCACTCTTCAGGGCTAAGCTTAAACATCGCCTTTCCAAAGTCTTCCTTGGAGGTCATGCATAGAATTTTTTTGCTGTTGTTTCTGAGTCATCGCAGCAATTATATTTATTTAACATCCAAGTACTCAATATTCACTGTTATTTCTGAATCACCGTATCAATTATATTTAACATCCATGTGCTAGGTTTTGTTCTGAAAACATTTTCTCCTATATTCATTTGATTCTCGTTAAAGTACTGCTGTTATCACCTACATTTTACCATTAATTGTATTTTTCCTGTGACATTTGCTGTTTGCCCATACGTAATATTGGACAAGTTAACTAAAACTCTTTCCCCTTCAGTTGCATTATTGATAAAAAAAAAAAGTATAATAAACCCATCAGTGGTGGCACACACCTTTGATGCCAGCACTCAGGAGGCAGAGGCAGGCGGATCTCTGTGAGTTCAAGGCTAGCCTAGTCTACAAAGCAATTTCCAGGACAGCCAGAGCTGTTACACAGAGAAATCCTATCTCGAAAAACCAAACTAAAACCAAAACAACAACAACAAAGAATTCAAACTAGCCTCGACTATATAGCATGACCCTGTCTCAAAAAAGGAAAGAAAGAAACCTTGAAAAATATATACCCATTAATATTATATGACTTACAAAAACTGAAGTGTGTGAATGAAGCAGGAAGATGTTTATTATAGTCTAGCTTGAGGCAATTGTTAGTTAGCATTGTGCCAAACGTTTTATGTACAATATAATTTAGTCCTCCCAAATCCCTATTAGCAAAGTATTATTATCCTCATTTTACAAATGGGAAAACAGTCACAGACAGGTTAAATTACCTGCCTCAAACCATTCATCTGTCCTGTGCTAGACTGGAAATGCAAACCCAGATCTCCGAAGCCTTTCCAGGTTCATGGTCACTGGCTGGACTGCCCTGCTAGTGCCTTCTTAAGAGGACAGCATTGAGGATAAAATAATGCACCTGTTAGGCAGCAGGATTGTTCAAGATGCAGCAGAATATCTGAGGAAAGGAGCATGCAGGGATAGGATGAATGGAAAGCGTTTTAAGAGACAAATTAGCAATAATTTAGATGGCTTTCAAAATACTAACAGTACCTATGTCAGGTGAACTACTGTTTTTTATTAAAATGCCAGCTAGTTTAAATCCACTTTCTCCAGAGCTTCCCAAAGTTCCCCCACCCCACTTTCCAAATTAATGTATAGCTTTACTTTAGTGTTATCCTTACTGTATATCTCAAGTCATTTAAGAAACAGACTTTGAAAAATTTATTCTTTGAGAATTTCATACTCATATACAATGAAATATGGTCATACGCACCTCCCATTTACTCCTTCCATCTCCCTCTGGGTCCCCTCAAAACACTACCCTTCCTATTTCATTTCCTCATCTTCCTCTTCCTCTTCCCCTTTCCTTCATGCATCTCCTCCTCCTCCTCCTCTCCCCTCCTTCTCCTTTTAATTAACCAAGTCAAATTAGTGCTCCCATGTATGCATGGATATGGGGTTATCCACTAGAACATGGGTGACCTATCCCCGCCCACTCCTCAAAAGAAGAATGATCCCCCTCCCCCAGCAGCTAACAATAGCACCTCAGAGGTGGGAGCCTCTTGAGCACCTCCCCATCCCTGCTGGAATTTTGCTTAGCTTGGTCTTGTGTAGGTAGCCACAGGTGCTGTAAGTTCATGCACGCACCAGTGTGGCTAAAATTCCTTACCTGCAGAGGAGACATTAATCCAGTCTTCCTCCTCAGATCTCAACGGTAAACCAAGGTTCAATTCCACCAGCATTCACTCTGGGAAACCAGTGAGTTCATTAGGTTTACTTACAGAGCCATGGGTGGCCTTACTGCCCTGGAACATCTGCACACACCACGATGTAGAGAGACCCTGTCTCAAAAAACCAAAACCATTCAAACCAAACCAAACAAAGCAGTTAGTTACCACACAACAGCCGTTCGACTATGGACTATTGGGCACCAGTGGGCACATCTTGTCCATCAGGCTGGAATTATAGCATGCAGAGTCTGGTGCTGGGTAAAACCATTGATGTCTTTTCTCCCCCGGCAGCCTACATAACACCTTCCAGTTCCAGCTGGTCAGCAAGGAGGACATTTGAGATTGATTTCATGTCCGGCAGCTAAGTGTGTTGTGTCTTCAGCAATAGGATCTTACCATGTAGTTATGATGGATAACCAAGAACAAGGCAATAGCTTGAGATGTTTTGGAGACCTCTGGGGCCTCCTCCTCCCTGGTTAATATCTCCTGGGGAGGTATCTCCCATACCTCTTGTGATGCGATTTTTATTTAATAACTCGTGGATTCTGGGAGCAACGTTGTCCATCCTTGCAGGGTACTTACATTCGAATAAAATGTATTTTTAAATTAATGTACATATTAATGGGTTTCCACCAAGGTTTTCCTTAACTGTAGTTAACTCCTATCCCTTCTCCCACCCAGCCCTGTCCCAGTGCAAACCTTAACCTCCAGTGCCCCCCCCCATCATCTTTCATATCACACATGCTCTACTGTCCCCTCCAATTAGAATTCTTACCTGGTTGTGAGACAGTAGGGTTCCACGTGGCTTTTTCACGCCCGTTTCCTTTGGGTGACCCCTCCCCATCCCTATCCCCTCCCCGCCTAAGCCTTTCCAGTACTCCACTCGTCTGCTTTTGTTTTATTTATAACCTCTCCCTCTCCCTTAAAGTAAGGTCCCTTTCTAGTTTCCTGGCTTTCACTTGTGCTGTGAGTTAAACACACAAAACAGATGATTTGGAACTGGGATCAGCCAATGAGAAAGAATGTGTGGCGTTTGTCTTCCTGGGCCTTGATGACCTCACTCAGTATAATATTTTCCAGCTCTATCCACTTACCAGAAAATTTTATGATTTCGTTTTTCAATACTTACTTTTTGAACAAGAACAAACTACTGACACGACATGGGTGAACCTGACAGACATTATACTAAACGAAAGATACAGAAGGTAGAGATGAATTCCATGTATTCAAGGAGATATCTACGACAGGATTCTGTGTGTTTAAGGCAGGGTGAACTAATCTAGGTGATGTAATTAGGACAGTGCAGACTGGGGGTGGGTCTGACTGGGAAGGGTGGCAGGAACTTTCTGGATAGATGAACATTTTGTATCTCCAGTATAGGAATACATTGGTTACAACTTGCCAAACTATACACTTACTACGTATGCATTTCACAGTTTACAAATTACACTCGAGAATTATAAAAACAAAGACTCTCATAAGTTAAATTAATAGGCCTTTAGATGGGGGAGGTGGAAGATGGGGGAGGTGGAAGATGGGGGAGGTGGAGGGGGTATGGTAGGTGCATAGGCTTGGTTTTATCCTTGCCAGTCCCTAGACACTACAGTGTTGTACTGAGGGAACATAACCAGCAACCAGTTCTTACTGTATCTACCGTGTCCTGGATACTTTCCAAACGATCTTTACCTGAGCTATGGAAAGGGAGGAAGGGGCTTTTTCTTTGGTAGAGGGCATGGTAAAGCAAGCACTTTGGTGACTGTAGATCAGAATCTTGAGGGCCCTTCATAACCCTTGGTTCTTAGCACAGCATATCGTGAGGAGGGGGTAAGGAGTTACAGTGGAAGTAAACAATTGCAGGGTGAAGTCTCCTGGAATGCCTGGTACTTGGTGGAGGTGTGGGAAAGGTGGCAGAGTGTACTGGGCTCGGTGACTCTTGCTTTGTCCACCCCACAGGGTTATTTTGAGGTTCAAATAAGATTATGAAGTTTTTTTTTTTTTTTGAGAAGTGATAGAAAAATCCCAGTAATGAATGTGTAACTGACCTCTCATACAGACATTTCGGAATGAGTTTACACATTCCTGGTTCAAAAAAAATGTCTGGCCAAAAAAGATTAAACAAAGAAACGTTAAGTACAGACACTGCATCAGGGGCCAGTGAATACTTTGGTGGTGAGCCAGGCTTTTCTTGTTGGACACCTTCTAAGCTGGGACGCGGGAGTCCAGCCGGCAGCCTTTGCTTCACACACAGGTGCTAAGAAGCCTGCTGGTCCACAGCTGAGTGGGCCCCACTGCAGAGGTGCCTGTGTCTCTCCTGTTCCTCCGGATAGTCTTGATGGCCATGCAGCAGCTCCAGCTCAAATAAAGGAGAGAAGGGGCTTTGTTTGTCCCCAGAGCCTGAGGCAGAATGCAGCCTGGTGCTGTTAGAGTGGAACAGGCAAGCATGAGGCTTTGGGCCTGTTTGTGTGGCTGGGATTGAGGCNGGATGGCCAGGCGAATGATTTGATCTGACTTGGGTAATGAAAATTGTTTGTTGCTGTTTGAAGAGCAATTGTGTAAGCAACAGTACTTCTGTGTTTGGCTGCCTGTGACTCACCACCGACTGTAACATAACCCCAAACTCAGAGGAGGTACAGACTGTGGGCAGTGGAGGAGGGGAGAGGAGAGATGTAGGGGCAGAGGGCCCCTTCTCATTCACCCGTTTTCCCCTCCTCACTGTCCCGGTCCCTCTCCAAACCTCTAAGGAGAGTTGGTGAGAAGGCATTTGCCACCTGGACACAATGAGGCCTAGTTCAAGGGATAGGCTCGAAGCTGGCTAGGAGCCAGAGCCCCAGTTTGAATGGCTGTTGCCAAGGGGCTGCCAACAGTCCATCTCAACCCCCAAGAGGCTGACCCAGGAGGGGGTGGGGGCCACCCCCCACCTCGGCGGCACAACTCACGCCATTTGTGGGCCAGGCCGTGATCAGAATGTACAGGGCACGGTGGCTTTGAGTACTGAGCAGGGCCTCTCCCCTCTGCTGGCTGTGGGCTCCCTTGGATTAGAGCCTGCTCTGGGAGTCCCTTTGTTGGCTGCTTGTTATTCCGCATGCACTGAGCACTGCGCATTCATCTTTATTAGTTCTAATTGCTTCCCCATTCTAATGGGATCTTGATATTCCCATACAATTGAAAGGAAATGTATTCATTAAAATAATTCTTCTAACTGCCGCTTCCAGCTGCTTCTCTAAAGTGACATTGTCTCTCCACACAGCCTGCTGAAGCCTCTTATTAAGACTCTAGTCAAAAGCCAACTTTGGGCAGCAAACTTTCCTTGCAGGAGTTTCCAGACACTAGAGAGAGGGTGCTTTTTAATCGGCTCACACAGAAGTTGGAGGCCAGCTGGTGTAATTGGGGGCGCTAGTCCTTGTGGATGGGAGAAGGGCTTGCCTCCAGCTCTGCCTCCTGTAACAATGACCCTTTCTGCATAACGGCTCATTTGGAGGGGGCTTCACCCCCTTCCACCCCTCCCCACCCACATCATGTATGTGAAGCTTTTGTTTATGCCACAAGCAGTTACTAGGTGTGTTCTAAGCACAGGCTGAGTAAGGTGCTATGGGAAGTAGGGAGGCGGGGCTTCACTCTGGAGGTGTTTATGGTCTTGGTGGGTGGCTCCTAGCCGGCTTCTCCAGAGCCAACTGTCAAAGGAATGGCTGAGAACACTCTCGGTATTCAGAGAGAAATGAGAACACAGGTGGCTCGGTGGGTAAATACATGAAGACCCGAGTTCAGATCCCCAACACCCATGGAAAAGCAAGGGATAGCATGGGTTCCAGTGCCGGGTGAGGCAGATTGGCAGGTCCCAGGTGGCTTGTCGGCCAGCCATTATGGTTGAAACATGGAGGTAGAGGGTGATAGAGGAAGACACCGAAAGCTGACCTCTGACCTCCACACATGCATGCAAAGGCACCTGCATATGCATGCATGCACATGAATATACCACACATGCTGAATTGACCAATTTTTAAAAGTTTAATTTTTATTTTATAGATGTGTTTGTGAGAGAGGGGGGCTTCAGTCCCCAAAAGGGGACTTCAGATCACCTGGAGCTGGAGTTACTGGCAATGGTGAGTGGCCCAAGGTGGGTGCTAGGAGCTGGCTCTGGAAGAGCACGAAGCACTCTGAACCAGTAGACCATCTCTACAGTCCCCCAAATTAATTCATTTTTTAAAGGAATGAATAATGAATAATAGTAAAGGAAGCTATTTTTTAAAGTATATTTCATGGCTGGCATTTGGTGCATGCTTTTAATCCCAGCATTCAGGAGGCAGAGGCAGGTGGGTTTCTGCAAGTTCCAGGCCAGCCTGGTCTACATAGCAAGTTCTAGGACAGTCAGGGCTACATAATAGAGAGATCCTGTCTTAAAACAACAAACAAATACAAAACAAAAACAAAAAGCAGAGGCATAAGTTTATTTCCTAATATCCAAATCATGAGATTGTAGGTAACACAAGGAGCTTCTGAGACATGAGGAGAAACTGATCTATTGAAGGAAACTGGCAGTTACTCAAGAGTGGCCAAGTGAGTACATGTGAAACATTCATGTGTGCACTAGGAGCCGGGGGGAGGGGAAAGGAGCCTGGGTTATAGACTGAGNGGCTTGACTCTTCCGTCATTCCTCTAACAGCCCTTTGCAGAGTTCATAGATGTGATGGAGAAGTTGACTCTTCCGTCATTCCTCTAACAGCCCTTGTGTTAATTCATAGATGTGATGGAGAAGGTGGATAATCAGGTCTGGTGTGAAGAATGGAGTCAGGGTTTGAACACCAGGCTCTGCTTCTAAAGCACAGGCATAGCATGGAAGTTGGTCCTTTGGTCTCCCTCAAGGCCTTGGAGATAGTGGATTGGTTGTCGACAAGTAGACAGTGTCGCCTCAGGACTGGGAGGAAGATGGCATATCAGGAAAGGGCAGGGGTCCAGGTGGCCCAGTGATGAGTGATAGGAAAAGTCCAGGAAGAGTTGTGAGGGTCAAACCATAAAAAGCCTTGTTTGCCAGAGCTTGAATTTTACCCACAGGTAGTCTCCAAGAGGACACCTGAAGCCTCTGCATGAACACAATTTTCCTTTGGAAGCATCAATCTTCCTTGAGCTGAATAATTTCAAACAACTTCATATAAAAGAAATTCAGATATACTATGTAACAGAATGCAAAAATCTCATGAATCTCTAAGAAAATGCAGAGGCTTCCAAGAGAGCAAGGGTCTGCTAGCAGGGGCTTTAGGCTGCTCAGTCCCTGGGAGAATGGAAGACATTTCTTTCCTTTGTCTGCTGTTTGCTGGACTTCAGTGGTAAAGTTAGAGAAATACTGTTTTGGACAATATGTTTTGATCCCAGGAATAAAATAATTAGCTGTATTTCCAAGAGGGTGCTGGGGCTTGGAGAATGAGCTAGACAGGGCATGGATGGAGAGACAGTTTGGAGACTGTCGCTGTAAATTCTAAGGAACAATGAAGAGCCTGGGGGTTGAATGGACTTTAGGGCTCAGCACTGTCCTGGCCTTTTGCAGGGGGCTTTCCTGGAGTGCAGGGAGCCAGCTTCAGGCATACATTGAAAGCCTGTTTGAAAAACACTAACAGTAACAAGTTCTGGCTTTAAAGCTTGTTACCGGTTTAACTTTNATCAAGCATTTATTTATTTGTTTGTTTGTTTGTTTGTGTGGGAAGGGGATGCATGAATGCAAAATCTCATGACTAGAGGTCAGAGTTGAGTATTTCAGTATTCAGTATTCAGTATTTCAGAGTTGAGTCTTTCTTTCTACCATGTAGTTTCCAAGAATCAGGGTGGCAATCGCCTTTGCCCTCTGAGCCATCACGCAGGCTACACATCCCCACTCTCTAAGCTTTCTTTTAACAAGTTTGGTATCAGAGTAGGATGACCAAGCAGGCTGTAGCAGAAATTGCCAGNGGAGCACCTGGGCAAGAAATGGATTCTTACAGACAACCTTTGCTGCCTTTGGCCATTCACCATCCACGCTTTCCTTGAACCATCTCTTGGTCCAACAGATCTTTAACCTGCCCACTGCAAGGCAAATGGCTAAATGACCTGTCCTTAGGAAGCCCGCCTTGCCTCAGCATCGGGCTTTCAAGTAACAGGTAATTTTATTGTGTTCAGCATAGCAGCTGACACCTGGCATTCAGGGCTACTCAAGGGAACTAAAGAAAGGCTAAGTAGCTAGCTCTGCTGAGGCCCAGGGCAATGCTTACTGCTCCCTTAGATCCAGTGGGTACAGACAGTCTGTCCAGTGTCAGTACCCCATGCACATACAGCATAGGATGAGTAAATCATTATGAAGTTTAGAATGTTTCCTGAGGGATCTGTTTTTAAATTTTGTTTGTTTGTTTTCCAGACAGGGTTTCCCTGTGTAGCCCTGGCTGTCCTAGAAATCATTCTATAGACCAGGCTGGCCTTGAACTCAGAGATCCGCCAGCCTCTGCCTCCTGACTACTGGAATTAAAGGCATTCGCCACCACCACCCAGCTTAAAAAAATTTTTTTAAAGACCACATTGTTTATTGTTGAGAACAGAGATACTTCTGACCAAGAAAAAAAGAAAGACAGACAGACACACAGGAGCACACATATAGAAAACAAATACTTGGTAGCATACTTCCTGAAATTTTCTTAGTATACATTTATATTTTTGAAATAGTCGTCTTATGTACATTGTTCTGTATATGTATAATATATCTGTATATCTTCACATGTCCTNAACTACACTAATAAATTTTTTATAAGGTAACTGTGAAAAATAATAACCTTGAGGTTTATTTAAGGTAAATTTTTCTCTTTACTTTGTAGTTATAAAAACAAATGTAGGATGGGTGGCGGTGGTGGCACACACCTTTAATGCCAGCACTTGGGAGGCAGAGGCAGGCAGATCTCTATGTTCAAGGTTAGCCTGGTCTATAGAGTAAGTTCCAGGACAGCCAGGGCTACACAGAGAAACCCTGTCTTGAAAAACCAAAAAACAAAAACAAATGCAATCATCTTAGAAAAAGTAGAAAATACAAACAATAATTAAAGTGAAGTAACTGTAAATCTTACCAACTAGAGATGAGTACTATTAATATTTTCTAGTATATCTTTCTGAAGTTTGCTATTTCTCAATAGATATGAGAACCACNTAAATATGGTATTTTAATTTTTTGTGTGTTTTGAGACAGGGTGGAACTCACTTGGTAGACCAGGCTGGCCTCAAACTCACAGAGATCCACCTGCCTCGGCCTCCCGAGTACTGGGATTAAAGGCGTGCGCTACCACACCAGGCTGCATTTATATCTTTGGTTTAGTTGAAGTTTAGCCTTTGTACTCTTTTGAAATATGGGTCCAGGTTTTTTATCAGTTAGTCAAGCTCCATTTATTTAAAAATCTGCCTTTGCCTCATGGGTTTGATATTTATGGAAAAGGAGAATTGCACCTGTATTTAGGTTGTTTGAGGCTCGATATTCATTGTTCTATCATTCTGTCCAGCATCACGTTTGATTGCTGTGTTCTATTGGGTGGTATATTACAATTTATCTGACTAATTCAGTGGCATTAAACATTCAGCTTCCAGGTTTTCAGTATTCAAAACCAAAAACCAAAAACAAACAAACCAAACAAAAAATAAAAAACGCCTCAGTGACCGTTTTGAGCGTGCATACATCAAATCTGTCCGTGGGATACATTTTTGTATGTAGAATTACTAGGTCAGAGGTGTGGGCCTTCTTGGGCTCTTTTCATATTTAGAGTCAAAATGTCTTCCAGAAAGAATGTAGTGATCCCCACTGCCTCCACCCGTGTGTGAGCGCGCTCCCTCCCTCCCTGGGTCTCAGCATTATCATTCTTTTTAATCATTGCCAATCTGATCAGCACAGAAAAAAAAGAGTCCCTCATTGCTGCTTTAATTTGCCTTTCTTTGAATGCGAGTGAGGTTGAGTATTTTTTCAATTTATGCTGGTTTTTGATGTACATAAGTTTTTAATTTTTTATGTAGTCAAATCTATCAATCTTTTCCTCTATGGTTTCTGCTTTTGTTGACATGTTTAGAAAGTCCTTCCCCATCCTAAGATTATAAAATATTCACTTATATTTTCTTCTAGTACCTTGATGGTTTCATTTCCGCCTTTAGCCATCTGGTATCCATTTTGATGAATGGTGCGAGCTGGGAAATAACTTGTATTATTTATTTATTTCCCAAATGGATGCCCAGTTCTTTCATCACTGTTAAAAAATCACGTATTTGTATGTGTGTATGCTCGTGTGCACGTGTGTAGCTGTTCTTAAAGTGAACATCTTGAGCAGATGGACATATAATATAGGATAATATGGTGCTAGGCACTAGGTCAAGAAGAATGGCAGTAATTGCACAGAACAGATACGGCACATTCAAACACGTGTGATTGCTGGGTTAAACTAACAGGCTTTCTAGTCAAATGGACCCATATTTGACGTTTTAATCTCAGATTTGGGCCCTCCATGATGGCACATGCCTGTAAGCCAGCATTTGGGGAGCTGAAGCAGGAGGATTAGGCATTGGGGGACAGCTTCGGGTATACATTGAAACTCTGTTTGAAAAACCATAACAACTAGTTCTGGCTTTCAAGCTTGCTGCTGCTTCAAATTTGATCAAGTCAGGAGGGATCCTCCTTGAGTCTTAGTTCCTTCATCTGTAGAATGGGATAATATGTGTGTCAGAGGGCTGTGGTGTAGTGGATAGGTATTTGGGCTTCAGCTACGTGGCCAGCACCTCCCCTTTTAAGGGCGTGGCAAAACACCTGAGCCCCTTGAAAAATCGAGGCAGCTACGTGACTTGTCCCTTGTCCCGTCTCGCCTGCCCTTTTGACTGAGAGCGTTCCGGGTTCACCTCTCTCGCCCTCTAACTCCTCGCTGCTGCGACCTTAGAAGNCAGAGAGTTCATCGCTGGATCGCTTTCGTGTCCGTCCTTGTTTCGCCCTGGTTTGTAAGTTGCTTGTAAATAAAGCTATTTTGATAAAATTAAAATAATTGAGCTAGCCGTATATTTACAGCATACAATTGGCCCCTACACTGTGGTAAGAATCAAGTGACATTGTCTCGTTAGCACCTGTCTACACATGCCTTACACATCACGGACAGTATGTGCGTCACTCACTCGAGACACTATGACCCTTGCTCTCCTGACTCTCTCCTCGGGCCTTACTGTAAATAGGATATACTGGAGTGCATGTGTGCGTGCAAGTGTGCATGCNAGTGTGTGTGTGTGTGACCACACGCATGTGAATGTGTGTGTATGGGGGGTCTGGATGCTCTGTTTGCTTTTTATGGGTTTTCTATCTTTACCTTGTAATCAGACCTGATGTGTTGTCCTGCTGTGTCTCGCTCATACCATTTGTGATCCTTCTCTCCTTCTGAACATACGGCTTTTAATCTCGCGCCAGCTAGAAAGCCAGACAACTGGATTGTTAGAGGTATGTTTAAATGAAAGGTCTGAGATCTGAGATCTGGATGGGAAGCNAAAGCCCTCTCCTATTGTACTCAAGTGATTCCTGGCCCTGGCACATAGTAGACTATCCTGGGGAACTTTAAAGTATACCTGTGTCCCAGGTCTGGCCCAGACCAAATAAACCAAAATCCCTGGCAGTGGGACCAAGTGTGGACGTTTAATCACCTCCCTGGCAGGTGATTCTCATGTACATGCAGGAC
The DNA here is from genome assembly GCA_001675575.1 of Neotoma lepida. NCBI lineage: Eukaryota > Metazoa > Chordata > Mammalia > Rodentia > Cricetidae > Neotoma > Neotoma lepida. The sequence continues at coordinate 234,120 of LZPO01044194.1, forward strand.
TTAGAGCCACTCATGAACACACTGGCTTTGTGAGCTTTCTGCCCCTCTGGGTCTCTCCCAAAGTGTACCCCAAGTTGGGGAGGTCGCTGTGCAGAGAAGAAGGCCAGCTGGTGGAGGTGTCAGGGATGTTGTGGCTGCTGCTGTCTTTGCTGAAGAAAGCAGCTCCATGTACCTCTGAAAGGCACATTCTTGTCCACAGTAGGAATTGTCGGTTCCTCTTCAAAAGCTGCAACAGTCACAGGCACTTCTGCGATGCAATTCTTCCCACCTTCAGGGACTTGCTGAGACCACCTTGGTGTTGACTCCTCAGAGAACAGGCCGTGATGAGAAGTGACCCAGAGAAGATGCCTTCAGTGTTCCTGCTTTGTTTCTGTATTTGCTTTCTTTCTCTTGGCCCCTTCCCAACCACCTAGACACATGCAGGTGACACATGTCAAGCCTGCTTAGTGCCCAGCCTCACCTGATACATGGTAGGAGCCACTTGTTCCCAAACACAGGCTTGCCCACATCAGCTGTTGGCGGACCACTTTATCTCTTGACAAAATGGATATACAAAATGTGCTCTGTGGGGCTGTGTGTGAACCTCAACTCTTCTGAAGATTGGCTTTCATATTTCTCTTAAGGGGAAATATGAGCCTCAGACTCCTGCGTGTCTTTCCTGATTCATCTAAGACTACAACCTCCCCAATTTGCTATCTAGGGCAAAGTTACCTAATTTTTCCTAAAGAATAAACCTGCCTCCACCAAGCAAAGCAGAGAAGGGAGAATCTGTGCTAGTGGCATGAAAGGATTTCTCACCCAACATCCCCATCCCAATCCCCAAAACACCCAGCTAAGATCAGGCTGGATCCTTCGGTCCACCCTTTACAGCTATTGGTGAGAACAAAAGAGCAACAACCGAAGGAGAAATCCAGCCTTATCAGATCTCCTTGACAAGCCATGGCTTGGTGCCCATGTTCAGGACTGCCCTGCCGGTGTGGAGGCTGCCCCTTTGTGGTCAGAACAGCAGCAGCTAGGGCCTGGCAGCAGAAGCTGGGACTTTGAAGTTCAGATGCACCCACTTTAGTAAAGGAATCAAGTGGTAGAGGCTAGAGGTTCCCTGTGGTGCCAGCATTGGAATTTGTTTTGTATGTGCTCTTTCCTGGGGTGATTAGAAATGGTTGCTCCTTTTTGTGGGAAATAAGATCTGAGANAAGATTTGGTTGATTATTGGAGCGCATACTAGCTGACCTCTCAACCCAGCGCCTTGACTGGTCCTGCCAGAGGCATACTTTATTTCCACAGATGCTAGTGGCTTTCCTTCAGGTACATTCAGTTGAGACGCCAGATGCTNCACCATTGTGGCATAGTGGGTGGTGTGGATTTACAGTTGAACCAAGGTGAGCAAGCGGAGGATTAACTTGTAAAGAGTGCTGTTGATCCTCCTACTGAAGTGGTCAGNAACTGTCCAGGGGAGTGATACAGGATCTGTCCATTGCTCAGGTGATGCTTTTTGTGTGTGTGTAGGAATAGAATGGGGTTGGACTCACATTTGCAGCCCAGGGTGCTCTCGGGCACACTATTTGTTGCTATCTTCTCCCTTCCCCTCTTCCAGACATTTCACACGAGGATATGGCCATTGCCTGTGGTGCCAAACAAATAAAATCCTGTTGTAGCAGGGTATAACACCGAGCTGGAACTTGGAGTGATGTGCTGATGCAGTTCCTAAAGCTGACTGTGCTGTGTTCCTGAGGCTGTGTGGCTCTCTGTGTTTCTTAGTAGTCAACCTATGGAAAATGTCCTGAGCTCNCTGCCTTGCTGATTATAGAGGAGGCAGTACTGCCCCCTAGAGGCAGTTTAGAAGCGTGTGGCATATTTATGTTTGGGGCTGGTTGAGGTGCCACTTGGGAGGAGGTAGAGGGTGTCATAAATGGGGCATTCTTGAGTTGGCTGTGGTGGTGCATGCTTTCAATTCCAGCACTTGGGAGGCAGAAGCAGGAGGATCTCTATGAGTTTGAGACCAGAGGGGTTTACATAGCAAATTCTAGGCCACCCAAGGCTGCATAGTAAGACCTTGTCTCAAAAA
>LZPO01044194.1:236489-252775 GCA_001675575.1 Neotoma lepida
ACAACATACCTCTATTCCTCCGCATCCGTAGATGAGTGGTACGTTAACTATCTTTACGAATATACAGTGTTCATTTAATCTTGTTCCAGAACATCAAATACAAAGACTTATGCATAAATATTGCTTCGATTCTTTCATTCAAATATATTGATTGTAGGAAGGTGTGGCCATTGACCTGGCTGATTGATGGCTTTTTTGGTAGAATCATGGTCACTCACTGACTACAATGTGTATATGTGTGTTGTTTCACTCTGTTATTTTTCTTTTAGTTATCTGTCTTCCAGTTGTGAGCTATATTGATTTTTAAAAGCATGTGTTATGACACCCACATATTTCATTTCTGAAGAGTAAAGATGGTCTTATATCTTATATGGTTCTGTATAAAGGGCTCACTGATCTAGCATGGTTGGGGCGTACTTCTCTCNGTGACCTTTTGGAGATTTTGTTTTGTTNATTTTTAGGACTCCCTGAGCTGGTGTTATTGTTACCAGTGTTTTTTGAAGGAGGAAACTGAGTCTCAATGGTGTGGTAACTTACTTGAGCTTCCACATCTAGATAAAAGTGAACCTGGTGCTTTAGAACCCCCTCCCTACTGGTTTGTGAGTCTGTTTCCCACTTTTGTATATGCCTATTGTGCTGGCTTGTTTTACACTAGTTTGATACAAGCCAGAGTNATTTGGGAACGGAAAACCTCAATTGAGAAAATGCCGGGCTGGAGAGATGGCTCAGCAATTAATAGCACTGACTACTCTTCCAGAGGACCCAGGTTCAATCCCCAGCACCAACATGGCAGATCACAACTGTCTGAAACTCCAAGATCTTACACTCTCACACAGACATACATGCAGGCAAAATGCCAATACACATAAAAGTAAATAAATTATAAGAGAGAGAGAACACCGGGCTGTGGTGGCACACACCTTTAATCCAAGCACCTGGGAGGCAGAGGCAGGTGGATTTCTGTGAGTTCGAGGCCAGCCTGTCTACAGAGCAAGTTCCATGACAGGCTCCAAAGCTACACAGAGAAACCCAGTCTCAAAAACAAACAAACAAACAAACAAACAAACAAACAAAAATTAAAACAGAGAGAGAGAGAGAGAATGAGAAAATGCCTCCACCAGATATTGGTCTGTGGTGAATTTTCTTGATTGATGGTTGATGGAGGAGGGCCTGACTCACTTCTGGGCTGTTAGTCCTGGGTGTTCTAAGAAAGCAGCTGAGCAAACTATGACAGCAAGCAGTGTTCCTCCATGGCCTCTGCTTCAGTGCCTGCCTCCAGTTCCTACTTCCAGTTCCTGCCCTAACCTCCTTCACTGATGGACTGTAATACGGGAGTATAAGCAAAATAAACCCTTTTCTCCTCAAGTTCCTTTTGATCATGGTGTTCTATCACATCGATAGAAATATAAGTAAGGCACCTATATGTCCATCTCCCAAGATTTGCTCGGGTGCCCCAGGGCCTTTCTGTTGGAGTCCTCTCTACTCTCCTTACAGGGTTCATGCGGAACACAGCTTAGAAAGAGGGAAATAGCCATTTCCTTTTGGACAGAATTTCAATAGAATATATCAAAGAAAATTTCTCCATACAGAGCAGATCCCAAATAAATTTAGATGTGTGAATGAATGGAGGGTTTGGTGGGGCTTTAAGGGAGGCAGTGCTGGGTCCTTTGAATAGCTCCTGGACTTTCAGTAATTTGTTTCAATAAACGAGTGTGTTGGCTAGGGTTGAAGCTCAAGGTAAGGCCCTTCCACTGTCTCCCCCTAGCTAAGGGACGGTGGCCACTTCTCCCCAGGAAGTAGAGCTCTTGAAAAAGGAAGTAGCACACCCCTCTCCCTCCCTCCTCGTGCCCAGTGGCATGGGCACTGCAGGTGGATATGCTCCCAGATGACAGGCTTTCTCTAGGCTTGCTCTGTGACCTGACAGAATCCCTGCTCTGGAAACACCAGTTCCTAACAATCACAAAGGGAAGCTGCAGTGTGCCTTATGGATCTCTGGCCTCAGCATGTCCCCCGCGAGCAGCTGCCTCTGCTCCCATTTGGGGCTCTGCACGCAGGGACCTAGGCCCCTAGGCCTCGTACGTGGACTGGAGATGTGTTTTCTTTTACTGNTCATCATTTCATGAGCAAATGAAGTCCAGCTGAGGAGAGAGCGCCAGCAATGACGGCAGAGCAGGGCTCCANGGGCTGGGGAGAGCAGAAGGCCCATCCATCCAGGCTCAGATTTCATCTCTGNCCACTCAGAAGAATCTGCTGTAGTAACAGGTTCCCTTTCCTGGAGCTCTCTGCCTGTAGACCTGCAATAATTTTATTTTGTATTACAATGAGATGCCGAGTTAGTTCCTGCTTGTTTTAAGAAGTTGGGTAGTCATGGCAACTCACAGGGTGGAGTGGGGGCTTCTTAGCATCATCTCCTCTTCACTGTCAGATTACAGGGAAAGTGGCTTCAGAGTTTGCCTCATTAAGATGTGGTGGGCACAGGTTTGGGGGCAACTCTTGGGCTGGCCATGCACAATGCATTTCCTGCATCCTCTGAAGCTTCCTGAGACTTTCAGCTCTTTTCTATTAAGAGAACGGGGGGGAGGGGATGGTAATGTTTGTGTGTGTGTGTGTGTGTGTGTGTGTGTGTGTGTGTGTGTGTGTATGTGTTTCCACTGGGGACCTCGGCATGTCAGCCAAGGGCCAGGGCAAGCCCGTCTCTGGCTCTGACTATAAAATTCTAGGAGCCCATACAACATCTATCTGGGAAGATACTGGAGAAAATAAGGTGAAAACATTTAACCTAGATACTCCTCAACTGAGCTGCATCCCTTGCTCTGGTGATATGGGGCTCCCCCTCCAGCAGGAGCTGACTCCCCCTACCTCCCAGTTCAGTTCCTAGCTTAGACCTACAGAAGATACTCAACCTTGCTAATGGTACCCACGTGTCAACTCCGATCTTTCCCAAATCTTGTCATTCCTCCCAACTCTCTGCAATGAATGTTCTTATTAATGGAAGCTACCTTATGTAGGACATTTGTTGAGAAGACAGATTCCTATGTATCACCTAATAGTCACCAACAATCCTGCATGGCACACACTCTTAATTTCATCTTACAGGGGAGGGAACTAGAGACCCTAGAAGTTTTCTTGCTGGCTCAGTTAGCAGAGCTATTTCATTCCAGGACACAGGCTCATCCTGGCAGCCAGCACCCTGCCTTCATTCCCCTTGCACAGCCCTCTGACTTCCTCCCTGCCTCCTTCCAGCCAGTGAATAGAAGCCTCATTCCTGTGACTGGGTCCACCTTCCCCGCCAGTCCCAATCTGAGGCAGAGTCTTGNCCATTTTGCCCCGAGGATCCAGCCTTTTACTGACCTCCCCAAATCCTGCAACTTTCTGCTTGCTTGCTCTGACCTTTGTACAGTATGAACTCCTAAGTCTCAACCTGTCCCACAAGCCCTAAGCCCTGCCTAGCCCATCCCCTCTCTCAGGGGACACTGTCCTGCCTTCCCAGCAACCTTTCTTGAAATGGGACTCTACTCCAGTTGCAGNGGCTCCAGACTCTGGAGCTCCCTCCACATGTAAGCTCTGCATAGGGGCTGAGCCCCGGCTACCCTCTGCNCCAGGCTGACCGCCATCCACTCTTGTGCCTGCTCTGTTTTTGCTGTTTTCCATAATTCTCTCTCTCTTGGTTATCAAGACAGGCTTTCTCTATACAACAGCTCTGGCTGTCCTGGAACTCACTCTGCAGACCAGGCTGAACTCACAGAGATCCTCCTGCCTCTGCCTCCCAGCTGGGACTAAAGGCGTGCAATACCACCGCCAGGCTTGTGATTCTTCATTCTACAGCAGGCCTCCCTCCTCCCCATTGCTTTCCAGAATCCCTGAGCTCTTTGAAGCCTCCTGTTGTAGAGGACGTAGAGCTTTCCAATATACTCTTTNTAAATCACGGGCTCTGGGCGTCTGAAATCGGGTCCTCGTGTTTGCATATTAAGTACTCTACTGACTGAGCTGTCTCTCTAACCCTTCCTTATGATCTTTATATACACAGGGTTAAATGGGGGGAGGGCTGCCAGTAGCCTACAAAGTGAATGAAATGGTTGACGGGCTGTATCTAGCCTCAGCTCATGAAGTGCCTATCCTGTCACGAGCTCTCCTGGAAATAAAGACACAGTGGCTCCCTTTAACAGGGGATAAAGCGTGTTGGGTACTGTGGTAGGCATGCATGTCACCTCTGTTGCACTAAGATTGGAACCACTGTCCCTGTTTTAGACTAGGGCCAAGGCTCAGGAAGGCTCTGTATACTCAATGCTTTCTTTATCTGTTGGGACTTCTCACACTGTGACAGCTCAGTGGGGTTCCTATTCCAGTCTCCTGCAAGCAAGGAACCCAGGAAGCTCTCAGAGGGCTGAGCTGCCTCAGCTGTACCTTTACAATCCTCCTAGCATTGCTTAGCCCTGGTCCACCCTCCAGCTCTTCTTGGGGGCTGCAGTCACCTCATCCCAGCTCTATCCCCAAGGATAAACCTAAATGGAAAAGGGTACGAGCTGTCACCAGGGCTCAGGGTGACTGTGTCCAGACTCTTTGCCAGGGACCTGCATTTATTTCTTGCTCTGTACCCCAGAACATCCTTTGCATCGTGGACTAAGAAATCTGTGTCTTTTTCAAGATGATCTTATGCTTATGCCCAAGTCTCTCAGTAACCCATAGACACCCCTGCCTCTGTTGTGTCCTGTGTGCTGTGGGGTGCTGGATGTGGCCTAGTCCAGTTCCCCATTTCTAGGCCATAGACCAGAGGCCACACCTGGAAAATAGGCAGCAGCTGGACTTGAACCCAGCTCCCTAACTCTCCACTAGTACTTGTCCCACATCGAAGAGGCCCTGTTTTTTAGTTCTGGAGAAGAGCCTGGCTGCTCCTCCCTGAGGCTCACAGGCTGTCTAGGGACTGCTGTACTCCCCATCTTCCGGCCTCTCTGGGGGAGGGAGCTAGCTCGTTGCCATCTACATATTTTCAGCTGAGTTATATTTTGCATAAAGTAAACTTAGCAAACAGAGAGAGAGCTGCGCAGAGAGTATATTTGGCTTTGAAGCATCAGCCTGACAGGCGTTTCCTATTCGCTATCTCAGAGCCGCCCAGCTCCTGGCTGGGTTTTGCTTAAGTGGCATAATTCTCCTACAGTGGAGACAGCTCATTCATTAGTCATTCCAGAAGCCAGATACAAAATACTCTTCCCTGAGCCAACTCCACCAACCAGCTCCACAGCCACCCTGAGGGCTGGGCAGTGAGACTGCAACCTGGTCGGCCTGGCCCAGGTCAGTAAGAGTCACCTGTCTGAGGCTTTCAGGGGACAGCCCACATNGCAGTCTTTCCTTCCTTCCGATTTGGAAGTGCTTGTCTCCGCCCACTAGTAGAGGCTCTACTGGCCCATGGGGGTGGGGGACACCTTCCCCTCCCGCCTCACTCCTGAGTCATTGCCACAGTGTGCAGCCACGCTGGAGACACTGTTTTGCTTCTGTTTTTCTAGCTGGAAGCTAAGTCGTCCCATCTCAGAAGAAACAATGAAGTGTGTCCCTGCTTGCATGTCTCACCAATCTTGCTCTGCCTTGATTGGCACATGTGACCCCCTTTAACCCCTGCACAGAGAGGCCTGGTGTCCCCATTTGGCAGGTGAGACTATTGCAGATAGGAGAAGTGGTCAGTCAAACACCACCCAGTCCCAGTTCAAACCTTGTCACTCCCAAAATGCACCTCTGTCCTCTGCCAGAAAGTCCTCTTTTCCTAGTTAGGCAAAAGGGAACATGCTGCCATACTCCAGGCTCCCAGAGCAGGGGCTGCAAAGCCACCAGCCAGAAAGGACGGAGACTTGCTGCCCTGAGAGGGAGATTAAAGACACTCTGGGGTACCAGCTGAGGGGACTGGAAGGACAGGAGCTGGGTCAGACCAGGAGAGGGAGGCAAAGGGATTGGTGTAGTCCTGTGCCCAGCTTCAGAGCCTGACCCTGCCGCATGCCAGGGCGAGAAGACTCCATAACAGGCACACAGTGAGAGAGGGGTGGCCAAGAGTGTGGAGNGGCCCCTGTGCAGGCAGAGCTTGCATTGGTTGACCACAGCTGGTAGTTAGCCTCTCTGCAAGCCTAACTTTAGTCTCAAGAGGACTGGCATGTTCTCAGGTAGGGAGGGGTGGGCAATGAGGGATGGGAGAGGAGAGATGCAAATTAGATGCAAATGCTACAGCGTAGCCCCTAGGACTGAGACCCTCAGATCCATGCTTGACTGGCGCCTTCCTTGGGCTGGTCTCAGCCCACCCCGCAGCCTTGTTTCCCACTGTCTCCTTCATTCTTTCACACCATCTCAAACTATCTCAAACTATCAGTTTTCAATTTATTTTATTTTTATTAGTGTGTATGTATGTGTCTGTATGTGTGCATGCACCACATGTGTTCTGGTGCCCACAGGGTCCAGAAGAGGGTGTTGGGAGTCCCTGGAGCTGGAAATAGGAAGTTCTGAGCCACAAACATGGGTGCTGGCAACCAAAGCTGGGTCCTCTGGAAGTGTAGCAAGTATGCTTAACTGTGGGGCTCTTTCCAGCCTGTCAAACTATTTTTTATTCCCGAATACACAGAACTCTTTCTACCAACTCTTCCATGTGCATTTTCTCTGTGTTTACTTCATCTCTTTCATTTTCAGCCTTCTCTAGCAAACTCTTATTTACACTTCAAAACCCATTTAAATGTCACTGTATCTAGAAGCCTTCCCCACTTCCTGGAGCATTTTTTCTCTTTCTGTATCCCTGATCACTGGTCTATAACTCCAGCAAATCATTGATCTAGCTACCATCTAGGATCCTGCCATAGTCTGTCTCTGGATTCCCAGGACCTAATTAAAATCTCAGCATAAAGTACCAGATCAAGCCGGGCAGTGGTAGTGCACATCTTTAATCCCAGCACTCAGAAGGCAGAGGCAGGTGGATCTCTGTGAGTTCGAGGCCAGCCTGGTCTACAGAGTTCTAGGACAGCCGAGGCTACTCAGAGAAACCCTGTCTCAAACAAACAAACAAACAAAGTTCCACACCAATGGATAAAGCAAGTGCTGCCTGAACAGCCGTGGATGGGGAAGCATGTGTGGAAATGTGCCTCAGCCTGGAAGGAGAGCCCAGAGCCTCCTCTGTCTCCTCAGCAAATAGTTACAAACACCATTGTTATATCTCATTGAATCAAAATGGACACAGATACCCAGAAGACCCTGGAGTCTGCGTCAGGGCCAGCACTCTGCCCTGGAGTCTCCAGACTTCATGTTCTTGTGTACAGATGTGAGTCCCATTTTGTCCCTCCGGCTCCAATTAAAAGCCAACTCAAGTCACCTTCTCTAACAGCTGACGGACCACAGCAGAGACCTGGCAGGGGTGGGGGGGAGGTGTATCTAGTTAGAACTCAGCACTGACCCCTACCTCACCCTGACCCTCAGGGGACAGAGCTCCTGGGTTGTNAGCTCCCACCCCATGGTCTGGATGCTTGCACTGCAATCTTTCCTCCCCAAGCACCAACTGGGAGGAGCCCTGTCCTCTACTTGTGAGTGCAGGGGTGTCTAGTGTTCAGGTGGTGGGGGCTGGGGGCTGCCTCCTGCAGCAGAGAGGATTTTAGGAGATGAGAGGGACAGTGTTAGAACCATCTTACTAGATGGTAAGAGCATCTTACTAGATGCGCTTCTANAGCAAGAGTTCTCAACCTGTGGGTCGTNACCCCCTAGGGTCACATATCAGATATCCTCCATATCAGATATTTACATTATATTCACAACAGTAGCAAAATTATATTTATGAAGTAGCAACAAAATAATTTTATGGTTGGGGAGGGTGTCACTGCGACATGAGGAACTGTATTAAAGGGTCGCAGCATTAGGAAGGTTGAGAACCACTGTTCTAGAGGCTCCTTGGGCCAGTAGAGCAGGCAGGGCAGGGTTGGCCCTGACATAGGCTCCCCACAGAGAGGGGACCACCAGGCCCAGGTTCTTGCTGCCTCCCTGACTCTTTGGAAGGAGTCACCATCTCCCTAGGAGCTGGGGTCACAGCCCCCAGGAACCTGCTCCTGTCACCTCTTGCCTGAGTCCTGCTGTTGCTGCTGCCCCTGACACAAAGCTGGACACCCTGATTCCCCAACTCTGACGCCTCCTTCTACCCATTAGTGGAGGGCCCCCAAGCTGCCAGAGAGCTGGGAGTGACGAGGCTTTAAAATGGAGGGAGCCTGGCAGGCAGGTCCTGACAGGCCTCAGAGTGCAGACGGTGAGTCACCTCCTGCTGCCTGCTGGACAGAGCAGTAATGACAGTAATAACAGAGCTCACTGTCATTAGCTCCCACCCTGCCTCCCAGGACCGTATCTCAATCCATCTCACAGTCCTCAGGGCCAGGGAGGAGCCAAAGGCAGAGATTTCGTTGCTCTGTCTTTAGCAAAGGGAAACTAAGTCTAGCACGTCTACTGAACAAGAGCAGGGCCTTGCCTCCTAATGTCACCCAGATATCAAGGGAGTTGGGGTCCTGAGCAAAGCAGAGGGGGACAAAGACCCATCTTTCTTGACTTCTCAGGGCCCTCCTCCAACCCTTACCTTACTGGCCACAGCCCCTCAAGGCAGATGTGACTACTGTCCCCACTTCATGGCCAAGGAATCTAAGGTTTAGGCAATGAGGGAGTACAAACGCAGGATAGGACACTGGGTGGTGTGACCATCTTCTCAGTGCTCCAGGAACAGACCCTCTGCAGTCTAGGATCGCAGGGCAGGGCAGACACTGGGGCCAGGATCCTAAGGTCCCACTCAGCTTTCTCATCATTGGGCCTGGCCTTCTTCGTAGCCATCCCAGTGTAGCTCTCTGGTCTCCCATTAGGGCTCCTCCCCAGCTCCCCGAGGCTAGCTTTCATTTTCATCTTTGAGCAGCCGTGGAAAAGTCAAGACTCCACACTTTAATTTGGGGGTCTTGGTAATTATCTGGCATCCACCACCCACTCAACTCAACCCACTAGTTATTATAATAACAACAATAATAATTTAGAGACGTGATGGCAGCGATCACGCTCTTCCCCGCCCCATGGGGACGGCCTCACCCATTCTTTTTATACCCAAATCCTGTGGGACTGGGTTGGGGGAATGTAGGCTTCTGGTCAGTTCCGGCCAGCATGCCCTATGTTCTCTAAGTGAGCCAGCTCTTATCCTCCATGCTCCCTTTCTCCTCTTTGCAAAATGGGCTAGACATCCTGCAAGATGAAAAGCTGGCAGATGATGAAAGATAAGGAGTTCGAGGCCAGGCTCATACACAGAGAGATCCTGCCTCAGATATTCAGCTCGACCTGATGATTCTCTTTGCAACTTCAAGTCCNACTAAGGGACTTTTCCTTTTGTGCAGTCTGTAGTCAATGTGAGTTCTGCCTGACACATGACAGTGTGCCATGGCAGAGCCTCCCCAGAGATGGTCCTTAGGGTGAGATGGCTAGCTGTCTGGCTGACTGGAACCTGACTGAGTTCAGGGTGCAGTGGGCACCTCCTTCAGCCCTTAGCACCAGCAGCTGTTGCTGCCAAGCCCTGCAGCCAGAGAAAGTGGCTCGGCTGTCTGAGCCTAGTAAATGCTTTTACGAGTCCTTTTACTAATTTGGGCTAATATGTGGAGAAGCCAGGACGACAGCTACAATCAAGGAGAGGCACAGACCCCGTGTCTCCCTGGAACAAACACAGACTGCCCTCCAGTGCACTCAGGCTGCTCCAAGCTCCAGAGGAAGGAGGGGGAGTCGGCCACCCTGACAGCAGGGAGGGTCACTCTGTGTCTGGGGCGAGCAGAGTCTGTGCCTGTGATTTCCAAAGTTCGTCTGTTTGTTTGTTTGCTGCCTCTGGGCTCTTGACTTTACAGCTAGAGCTGCTGCTACAGAGCAGTTAAGAGGGAAGACCTTGAACCATCTGTCTTCAGCCATTATATATGCCTATTGGATGTAACAAGCACATTTACAACATGATGTTCCCACAGTGTTCTGACTGCTTCCCAAAGGCTAATTTATTTAATCCTTGTAACATCTCTATAATTATCCCTACCATGTAGACTAGCAAAATGGAGACCAGAGAGGTTAAGTGATTTGCTCAAGGTCACACAGCTGAAAAATTAACAAAGCCACGATTTGGACCCAGGTTGTTATCCCCGGGAGCTGTGTCCTTTATCTGAAAATTTGTTTTATTTTTGTATGTGTGCATGTTTGAGTGTGTGTACATATGTGTGCACATGTGTATATTCGTATGTGGAAGCCAAAGGTTGCCATCCAATGTTTTTCTTAATCACTCTCTACCTTATTTTTTTGAGACAGGACCTCTTTTGGAAACTAGAATTTACTGATTGTGCCTAGCTTTTTTTTATTAAAATTTTTTTATTATTAACAATTATAAAACTGGGGGTAAAACTCAGGTCTGCAGGTTTCATGGCAAGCATTATGCCTACTGGGTCATCTCCCCAGCCCTTTATCTGAAATCTTAAAGCTTGGTCTAAAAACAGCTGAGAAATACTGCCAAAGTCTAGTGGCCTTACTGCTTTTCCAAAGAGTGTTGGACATGTTGGACGCTCGTATGTAGGGAAGAACCAGTTGTGATAGACACCCCTGAATCAGAGTATCTGAGTTCTCTGCTGAACTCNTGTTCTTTCTGCACCACCCTCAACTTTGCTTGAATGCCCCCAGTGATGGGGAGCTCATTGCTTGAGCCACCAGAGCCCTTTTCTCTACTCCCATGGGTCTGCTTTGTCCTCTAGAGTTGGGCTGCTTTATCTCCTACACAGGACAGCCCTTCCAGCACTAAAAATAGTGTTTGTGTTCCCTTTAAATATTTTCTTTGTTTTTAATTCGGTTTTTAAACCTTCATAGTTCTTTCATGGCCTGCGTCTGTCAGAGTTCTAGATTCCGACATGTTCCTGCTCCCACTCTCTCGTGCATGGTTGGGTCATGTGGATGCCACCATGTTGGGTCCAGCTGAGAACACTGTCTATTTCACCTCCTCTGTGGGGACTTCACATCGCCAGCCTCACTCCCCCGTGGTTGTCACACTCCTGGCACACACCGANATTTCAGTCTTCAAGTTCCATCGTCCAAATACTGAAACTGCCCAGCTGTATTGTCAGGGGTTTGAGTCCGACAGCAGAAGTTCCTATTTGCTGGTAGTAAATTTCATCTTGTTAATTTCAGTTCCTTGTTCCAATCTAAGGATGACTGGAAATCTTACCCTTTGACCCTACTTAAGGATTCTCTACAACATTTAAAAAAAAGAAAATNATTTTTTTCAAAACAGGGTTTCTCTATGTGGTCCTGACTGTCCTGGAACTCACTCTGTAGACCAGGCTAGCCTTTAACTCACAGAGGTCCGCCTGTCTCTACCTCCCGAGTGCTGGGATTAAAGGCATAGGCCACCATCGCTTGGCTCTACAAAATTTTTTTATCATCCAAAATCTTCGTTTATTTTGCCATGCTAGGGATGGGACCTGAGGTCTCATACCTGGACCTACACTGCAGCCCGTAGCACCTAAGGTTGGATCACTGTGCTATCTGTGTGCCCTTGTAGGTTAACAGTGGTTTTTAAAAGCTTGGTAGATTTTCTGAGGCGGAGTTTGCACAGAAAGATGGAGTAAGATGAACAGACTCCCAAGGGAACTTTCAGTGGGAATCGATAAGAACAGATGGGGGCGAGGCTTTCTGGGATACAAGTGGCTGGGTAACCAGTTGAAGATCCACACAGTGTCACCTGTGCGTCAGAGCCTGCCACCCATGACGAGGCAGGAAGGCAAATACTGATAGTGTTCCAGTCATTGTTTTCTGTGCAGCCCCAGTGACAATGACCCAGGATGGAACAGAGAATATCACAAAAAAGCAGCAATGCCTATTGTGATGAGGTATCAGGACTCCCAGGCCAGAGCATGAGAGTCTCCCAGAAGCAAGAAAAAGGCCCCTGGGAGTCAGGGTTATGGAGGAGCGCAGCGCCAGGGCTGCCTCCGGCTGGGGCTGCTGGGAGTTTGNAAAAAACGCCTTTTCTTCTTGAGCTACCTTCCCTGCTCTCACTCCTCAGAGGTCACAGGAACTGAAAGTCAAAAGAACCAAACTGAGGCGGGATCACTGAGACTCACAGCTGGTCGTCTTGGTTTATGCCACAGGGTGAGTAAATCANTTCCAGTTAGGTGTCTCAATCAAGCTGTCCCTGGGGCAGCACACAGAGTGTAGTTTTATCTAAGATCCACCCAAACTCTCTCTCTCTTCACATGCCCATTCCCAGCCAGTACCAGTCTGTACCAGTCTGTACCAGTCTCCAGGCCACAAGTCCTGATGCTGGGGTACCCTAGGCCTTGGGTGGGATTCAGCTATAGGAACTGAGGTGATTTTGGTGTCCAGAGAATGGGGGTCGTTCTTAGATTTCGAAGATAGTTGTGAAACAGGCTGAGAGAAGACACACCACATCAGGTAAAGATGAGGTAGAGGGCCCGGGACAAAGTGTTGCCCATGCTTGGAGCTTTGGCGCATGGAGCCATGGGCACTAGCTGTCAAACACAGCTCCCCCNGAGCTGTTCTGGGCTCTGCCTGTGGAGATGGCCCTAGCTCTAGGACTCCCTAGCTTCACACCTTAGTCTTAAGGCTGTGCAACTGAGAGAGTACCTCATGCCTGTCACTACCAAGACCTGCCTCTTCATCTTCCAGACTGAATGTAAGACCTCTCTTTCCACAAAAGGCTTGTGGCTGTGGTAGAGACACTTGCCACAAAAGACCCATGGCTATCATAGAGACACTGTTGCAAAAAAAAGACCTGTGGCCATGGTAGAGACACTGTTGCCACAACCATGGTCATGGTCAGAGACATTCTTGCCACTTGCTAGACTTCAGGATGCTTTTGGGAAGATCTGCACTCAGACAAACAGGAGACCAACCTTAAAACACGTACCTTGGCCCAGTAAGATGACATCAGCAGAGAAAGGTACATGTCCTACAAGCTTATGACCAGAGTTCCATCCTCAGAATCTATGTAGAGGTAAAAGGAGAAAACTGACTCGTGAAGTTAACCTCTGACCTCCACGTGTGTGCCGCGCCCACCCACTCCCCTCCAAATAATAATAAATAAAATTTAAAAGCACTGCACAGGCCTCACATTCCTGCTTCCTTAGTTCATTAAATCCTTGTTTGACTGTCGTTACAAAGGCATTGTCTCAGTCACTGTTCTACTGCTGTGAAGAGACACCATGACCACAGCAACTCTTATAAAGGAAAACATTTAATTGGGGCTGGCTTACAGTATCAGACGGTTAGTTCATTGTCATCGTGGTGGGGAGCATGGCAGCTAGCATGGCACTGGAGCAGCAGCTGAGAACTACATCCTGGTCCATAGGCTCTCTAGAGAGAGAAAGAGAGACAGAGAGACAGAGAAGCACAGACAGACAGAGAGACAGAAACCACAGAGAGACAGAGAGGCAGAGAGACACAGAGAGACAGAGAGACAGAGACAGAGAGACTGAGACAGAGAGACAGAGAGAGAAACACAGAGAGGGAGACAGAGAGAGAGGCAGAGAAACATTGGCTTGGGCTTCTGAAACCTCAAAGCCTATCCCCCAGTGACACACTTCCTCCAACAAGGCCATATCTCCTAATCCTTCTAATCCTATCAAACAGTGCCACTCCCTGGTGACTAAGCATTTAAATATATGAGCCTATGGGGACCATTTTAATTCAAACCACTAAAGACATGAAAGTGAACAGAATCGGATTTTCGGTTGTCTGTATTGAAGAAGCACATAGGCCAACGCACACGCTCACNACTGAGAGTTCTACTTTGCAGTTTCTATATAGAGCCCCGAAGTCTAACCTCTGCAGCCTTAGCTCAATGGCAGAGGCTGTAGCTCTTATCTTAATTATTCATTTCTATCCTGTCTGTCTGTGGATTTGTTTGTTTGTTTGATATGGGGTCTCATGTAGTCCAGGCTTCAAGCCACTGGACCCTCAGGTGGAAGAGTCGGCCGTGGCCTTCTCTGTGCTGAATCCTCAGGTGAAGGAGGCAGCCATTGCCTTCTCTGTGCTGAATCCTCAGGTGAAGGAGGCGGCCATTGCCTTCTCTGTGCTGAATCCTCAGGTGAAGGAGACAGCCACTGNCTTCTCTGTGCTGCCTCAGGAAGCAGAGGCAGATGGGAAGAAAGCTCTTGGGCCAGCCCTGCCAGAATCAGTCAGAAGAAGGTGTTTTGTCTTCCTGAGATTGAAGGCCCCAACACAGAAGAGAACTGTCCAGCTGCCTGCACTTGGATGGGAACCTCATAACCCTCCAGAAAGCCGCTGGCCCCTTCCCTTCTTGCTTTGGCTNTGTTTCCTTCTTTGCTGAGGGTCCCATTTGTCAGGGCAGAAGGGAATTACATCAGGCAGTTCTGAATCAGACAAAACAAAAATAAGTAGACAACCTTCTTAGGGAAAAGCAATGAAGACTTTTTTTTTCTTGCCACTCCTGGTTTATTAGGCAGAGCCCAGTAAGTCAGGGGAGGGTGGCCAGGATTTCAAAATATAGAAAAAGGAATGGCAGTGGGAGGGGGATGGGCAGAGAAGCCAGGGATGGGCAGGCTGGGTGATGCTCCCACTCCCCCTGCAGGTGGGAGAGGCGGAGGCCAGCGGCCCCGGGCCCAGCAACCCAGGCCGGCTGAGTCTGCAGGGTTCGGGAGCACACGCAGATGCAATCAGGGAATTAGGCAAAATTGGCCACGACCAAAAAAAGTCANCAAAGGTGACCGAGGCAGAGCAAGGAAAACTTCAGGCCGTATAAAGAATAATAACTGGACGCAGGTAGTGAGAAACACAAACAGAATATTGTCTATATGCTGTATGTTGTCTGAGACCCTCAGGGTCCAGCAGCAGGTGAAGCACAGCCCTGACTTTGTGGTGGGAGCTTCTGCTCTGGCCCTGGAGTCTAGGGCAGCAGTTCTCAAGGAGTCTCATATCAGATATCCTGCATATCTGATATATTACAATTCATAATGGTAGCAAAATTAGTTATGAAGTAGCAATAAAATAATTTTATGGTTGGGGGCGGTCACCACAACATGAACTGTATTAAAGGGTGGCAGTGTTAGGAAGGCTGAGAACCAGTGGCCTAGGGTAATAACGGCCAGGCAGATTGTATGCGTGATCTGTTACCAGCCTGGCATTGTCTCTGTACAGCTGATGAGACTGGGGCACAAAGAAGGCGGAATAGTGGTTGACTCTCCCACACTGTGTTTGAACTCAGGCCGGACTCAGGGGCCCCTACTCCTAACTGATATAATGAAGTTGCACCTCCCTCCCCTTTGACAGGAGCAGGACCTGGCTCAGGCATTGAAATGGATGACCACAGAGTGGAATCTGGGGCATGGCTATGTCCCAGAGCACTGTTTCTGCATCATCCTCGCCATGGACCTCCCCTCCCAAAGCTGAAGAGTAGCTATTTCAACTGATTAGATCACTGCTTGCCCTGAAGTCCCTTACAGGTCTAGCCACCTGTGAAAGAGTGGATGGGATAGGGCCGTTAAAATTTGGGGGCCGGAATTGGTAGGATGCTTGCCTAGCATGCAGGTGCCCTGGGTTAGATAAACCACGTGTGGTGGTGCATACGTAGTCCTAGCACTAGGGAGACAGAGGAAGGAAGACTAAAAAGGTTCAAGGTCATTCTTGCTATAAAGTGAGCTAGAGGCCAGCCTGTGTTACACAAGTCCCTGTTTTGCACCACCACCACACCCAAAATTAAAAAGTTCAGGTTGGTGTGGTAGTTGGGCCTGTAACTTCAGCATTCAGGAAGGTAAGGTAAGACAGAAAAGGTGTGCTTTGGAAGTCAGCCTGGGCTGCGTAATATGACTCTCTTGAAAACCATTTTTTTTTTTATTTGAAAGGGGTATGGGTTACTTGACTTCTGCAATTTCTTTTTGTTCTAGAATCTTGTGACTACTGGAAAAATCTATTTTATTAGGGCCTACTGTGTCTACCAAGTACATCTTCCAGATTCGAGGCGTGGCAAATACCGAGAAAGGCAAACACCCCAGCCAAGAAACATTCTCACAGATCTCAAGTGGGGCTGACTAAATGAGACTGTGGTGTTTATGACTCAGATTCCCTGAACATGCTTTGGGGGGTGGTTCCTGGCTGGGGGAGAGTCTTTGGGGGTCAATGGGGAGCCAGCTAGTCCAGGCAGTGGGCTTTCTTCTCTAAGGTAATGGGAGAGTCAGAAGTTCAAAGTCATTCTCAGTTATTACACGGTACATTCAAGTCCAGCCTGGGATATGGGAGACACTGCCTCAGGAGAAAGAGGA
>LZPO01044194.1:276866-287636 GCA_001675575.1 Neotoma lepida
CTTTGCTTGAGTCATGTTAAAAAGCCCTTATGATTCCTTTAATCCCCGTTGGTAAAGCAATTTCATTCTCCTCTCTTCTAACCTCCTCTCTCCTGAATACCCCCTCCTCCGGAAAGCTTTAAATAATGCAGCAAATTCTTGTTTCATTCCCTTTCTGTTTCCAGATGGATTTTTCTCCCCAGAACATCCCTGGGAATCATTTCTGTCAGACACTTCCCTGGGTGCCCCTTGGTCTTCACACCGATCTACCCCTTTTCAGCCTCCCCCGCCCCCCCAATCGCAATCTGCTATTTTAATTACTGCTTCTCTTGTCACACTTGAGGGTTCCCTCTCTTGTCAGTCTTCTGCCTCACTTAGATGCCAATCCTCTCTTCCAGTGCTGAGAATTCATTAAGACGCCCAGATTCCCGCACATCTGCTCCCTCCATGCTGAATCATGCTAGTCTGTGTAGGATGCTTGTTCAGATGCTGACTGGAACAGAGGACCAGGTCTGTCCACGTGCAGATTAAAGCATTGCTGTAGCGTTGAGGGTCCCTGGGTCCATCTGACCCCTGCAGCCCTGCAGCGGAACCTCTCTGAGACTGGACTGCAGCCCTAGGGTGGCTGGCCGCCTAACTGTCTCCCTGGCCAGCTGATGGGGTCCCTGGGACTGTCTTTGATTTTCTGCATTACCTTTTGCATGCTGGGCCCGACCACAAACCATCTGGGCCACCTGCAGCTGGACCTGTGGGCTGAGTCTGCAGCTGGGATGGAGTCTAGCAGGAGGCTAAGGGGAAGTAACCCCATGACTAGGAAGTCAATGAGGTGGCAGCTCTCTGACATGATCTCGGCAGAAGGCTGAGGTACTCAGCACATAGAGGAATGACTTGAAAATTGTCACCCATCCTGTTTGGGCTAACAAACCTGTCCCTGCTTTGTCCTTTGGATGGGTATGTAGGTCAGTACCAGACAAGGTCATTTGCTGTGAGAAGCTTAATCAGAAACACGGGATTCTTGANAGTCTCTAGGAAAGAGTGACCCACTTAGAGCTGGCTGCCTCACCCNAGCAGGTCACATCATCCCTCTGATACGAGCTGTCACAGGACAATGTGCACGAAGGCCTATGGGGACAATTCTGGTATTGTCACACAGATAAGGAGACACGGAGGGGGCGGGGAGGGAGATACCATTCAGCTGCTCATTCATTTCCAGCCTCATTCTAAAGGACATTTAAGACAAGAGGCACAGCTGGAAAATGGACAGAGGGAAAAGTATTCTAAAGTCAAAGATAAGGTCTGGGATGGTCTCAAGTGGGAGTAAGGCGGGCGAGAGGGCAGCTTGTAAATCGAGGAGACTCACCCCTGAGAAGGAAGAGGCAGAAGACACCTTCCAGGATGGAGACAGGGGCGTCTAGAGAAGGGAGGGGCAGATAGGGCTGCACGTTCCTCACGGCCTTGCCGCCCAGCCTCAGCGGCTGCTGCACCAGGCACGATGTGGTATTCTAAGAAGCCTGGAATACCAACTAGGATGTCAGGAGCCGAAGCACAGAAATGGTGCAAAAAACGTGGATTCATTGAGCTCTGCAAATAATTCTGACCCCCCGTTGCTGTGTGTCACTTTCATAGACAAAGGACTCGTCTCCGTGTCTTCTACACCTCCTTTAATAGCATGAGGGCAACAGCAACGGGAAGGAGCAGCTTGGAAAAGGTCCGCCTATCCGTCATAAACCTCCTCCCGAAAGCCCAGGTTAAAAACCGCGTTTTTGCCACAGGCAATCAATGCCTTCTTAATCGTATGGAAAATGTGAGCACATGCCTGTTAGAAAAGCTTGCTCTTTTCTTCTATTGCTCTGTAAAGAACCAGTTGAGTTCCCGTCATAGTTTGGGGGTGTCTCCAAGGCCCTGCTTCCAACCAGTTTACTGTGCCCACGTCTCTGCTGGACAGACATCCTAGTGTCCCCACTCCAGGAGAACTCTGTACTGCTGGTGGTAGCTCATTGTGGTCACAAGCTCACGAAGTGACAGGAATCTCGGCTGGAGTGGGTACCAGGAAGGCAGGGAGAAATTCCTTTGAAGAGGAGGGCAAAGATTAAAATGGAAATGGAGATGCGGGGCTTGGCTGTCGGGGAAATCTGGGCTGTATGGAAGGAGATGTGTGGGATGAAGCAGGAAGGTGAGGCTGAAAGTGAAAAGGGGTTCTGGGCCAGAGCAGGCCTTGACATCTAGATGAAGATGGTCTGTGTCCTTCCACACCAAGGTGGAAAGTTGAAATTCAGGGTCCAGCTGAAGGGCTCTGGTGATGGGCCCTGTGTGAGAAGCAAAAGCTTGGACTGTGCCTGTGGCCTAGAATTAAAGGGATGAGTAAGAGAAACGGAAAGGGTTTGGCAGTAAGAGGAAGCCAGCCTAGGCGTGGGATGGTCTGAAGGTTGTATGGGAAAAAATGCCCCATGCACAGGCAACACTGGCTGTCACTCTGTGTTCCTTGTGGATTCCTGGAAAGGGACTAGTAGGTTAAGCTAGTTACTATCGTCTATGACAAGAGCAGTAGAAAAGTTTTTCAGGAAACCCCCACCCCCGAGGAAATGGTAGACTGAGGCAGGGAGGGGTAATGTGTTCTGAAATAAACTGAAGATGAATCCTCCCAGTTCTTAATGCAGGGTGAAATGAGATAAATTATTCACATCATTCAGTGTAATAAGCAGGTCATTGTGCAGCACCAAGCCTCCTCAGCTGCATTTTACACATAGGTCCTCTTTTTATTCCTCGTGTTTAATTGTTCTCAGAACAGCTAACTTAAATCGGTATTTCAGGTCTCGATTTTATCTTCTGCAAAAATAAATTAGAGCATACATTCATTTCATGACATTCTGACGAAAGAAANGGGGCTGGGGAACTAGGCGCAGCAGGAAAGTGAGCCATTTTCCCAAGTTCACCCCTTCCAGTCTTCAGGGAAGAAGGTTGGCTCTGCACAGAAGCTACAGGAAGTTTGTTTGTGAGACACTCTCGATTAGTGGTGACCCAAGGGAATTAGATCCACGATTTAGAACTGGCCAGGGCTTCTCTCTTCCATGGACCAGGATGTCTGTGCAGAGGTGCCCACAGCCCTCCGGGGTGTCTGCAAAATGGATTACAATGAATGGGGCTTTTGTAGCCAAGAGCCTCCCACTCTTGGGCAGCCTTTCAATGGCCCCGGTCCATGGCAGTTAGTTCCCCCAGAACAATAACTGGATTTCCGGTCTTCTTTACCAGGCGCTGACCCCCAGAAGGGTATGGGTCTCTGAGAGTAGGTTCCTGATGAGGGTCCGCAGGCTTAGAAACTCAGACAAAGGAGGAGTAAACTAAGGCAGGACTGAGGGATGAGGGGGAGAAGCACGGAAGGAAGGGATGGAGAGCTAGCCAGGAGATGGAGCATGAAAGAATCAAGCCAGAGGGAAGGCAAGGTCTCTGGANAAAGGCACTGAGGAGGGAGATAAGCGGGGCAGGGGACAGCTGGTGAGGAAGAAGGCTCTCGGAGAGCATCAGGCCTCTCAGAAAGCAAAAGGAGCCAGAAACATGGGACTAGGTAAAAAACAAGGAATGCCAGGAAGAGTGTGGGAGGGAGAACCCCACTCCCAGTGATGAGCTAAGCCAAGTGCAGGCTGAGTTGTCTTACACACACACACACACACACACACACACACACACACACACACACACACACACACACTTCTTACTACATTACTGTTTGTGAGACTTAGTGAACCCAAACTGCTTCCTTCTCTCCCCAGTGGCATTATTATTCTAGGTGTACCCTGCTCTCCACTTCAATTCTTAGGGTTAATTAAAAATATGACTCAGATGGGGGCTATCAGGGTCTGCAAAATGCTAACAAAGTGGTGGGCTCTTTGTGTTTCACAATGGGGTTTCAGTCCTCGGGGTAGCACATTCAGCATGCCCACTGAGGTCTGACGGTGGCTCTGGCCAGACATCACTTCTGTGGTTTGAGGCTGGCAGAGAGGAGCAGCTAGGCACAACAGGGGACTCATTTTTTAAAAACAGACTGGCAGGAAATTTATACTGTAAAAACTTGTTTAGAAGCAAGTTTCTTATGGATATTCAGCAATGACCTTGGTATTACAGATTTTAGAAGAGGTCATGTCTCATCTATACGATGTCATATAAGGAAGTGGGGGGGGGAATCTCACATGTCTAGGTGGCTGGGAAAAAAGCATATGGAGTTTGCCCATCGACACAAGAAGTGTTGATGTGTAAGNGTCGATGTGTAATGGTAGTATGGACCAAATACACATGACGCAGCACTGCCGATGGCTAAGGTAAAAACTCAGTGTGTTTCCAGAGGCTAGCAGGCAATCAGAGCTAAGGAGGCATCGTGCTCCAGGCCAAGCTGAAGTTGCTGAGAGCTTAAGGAGGTCTAGCTGTCTGTGTTGCCACATGTGGACCCACCACAGTCCCGCTCCTGGCTTCTTTAGTGATTTCATCAGCGCTTCCTTCTTAGACCTACTTAGCAGTAGATGATGAGCCTGAATGTCAGCACAGGCTCTGGAATGTTGCCTGTCCACCACCAGTATGGAAGGCAGGCCTCCTGCCTGGACAATCCTTGGCAAAGCAGTCCTTCAGGGCCCTAGTAGTCTGGAGGTGTGAAACAGTCTCGGCCATGGAGGTGGAGTAGCTTCTAGGCCACCTGGAAACAATGGTGCAGCAGAGCCACTGTTGAAAGCTTTTAAAAATTTACATTTAATTACTTCTGTGTGTGGCTGCTCTTGCTCCACCCTGCATGGGTGAAGGTCAGAGGACAACTTGCAGGAGTCAGTTCTCTCCTCCCACCATGTGGGTCTGGGTAGGGAGGGCAGGCGGGCTGTTAGGCTTGGCGGCAGGCGCCTTCACCCACTTAGCCATCTCATCAGTCTGAACGCCTTAACCAACCGTAGTGTTTATTTAAATGGAATCAGTGTTTACTGGCTGACCTTTAAAGGCTGGCCCTCGGGTCCAGTCATCAGTGTGTGACAATGACTGAGGGCACCCACCATCTTGTTTCAAGTGCAGCCACAGGTGTCTGAACAGCTATGGGAGTGGCTCAAAGAGGTACGAGGTCCTGTGTGAGGGGACTAGGGTGATGACAGTGCAGCAGCATGTGCTCAGTACAGGCTCAGGGCTCTCCATCACTACTCCATTATTAGAAACACCTTAGGAAGTGGGTCTGTCAGTGTTTGGGGTACAGGTAAAGGGAGCACCACTCCCCATTGTCCCCAGCAGCCCGAGAAGCTCCCCAGGATGCAGATCAACCCAAGATGGCTGAAAAGAAGTTTGGGTACAGCCAGTTTATGAGGCAGAACAGATTTTACTAAAGATGCTTATATACAGGCTTAAGCACACATACTGGGAGGAAGAGAGGCCAAAAAGGTGCTCAGGAACAAGCCACACCCAGCGTGGCCACGGGCTCCTCAGGAGAGGCGTAGTGCATTTGTTTTTATGCCATGTGCAGGAATTTGATGGCACTTGAGCTGAATATCCTATCATGGGGTAGTTTCTGAGGGGCACCTTACAGGACCACAATCAATAAGGTAAAATCTAGCCCACAGGGGGACGAGAAGGTGGGAGAATGATGCCTACAAAAGATCCTAGACACCCATGGGCCGTAAGCCTGAGGCATTGCTACTTTGATATAATGTGTGCGCACGTGCCCGTGCCGGTGCCTGTGTGTGTGTGTGTGTGTGTGTGTGTGTGTGCTGTCTCTTATACACATCTAGATGTGTATAAGAGACAGACTATGTAGGCAGCCTTCACGACAGATGTTGCCAACTGTGCAGGAATTCTTGCTTCTCATCTGGAGAGACACTGGAATGATGGATCTTCTCCTTCCTCCCGGCCTCATGATTTCTCTGTCTTTTTGTCTGGCCTCAGATTCTGTTAGTCCTATTTTACAGATGAGCAAATAGAGGCTCAGAGGCTTTGAAATGCAACTCCAATTCATATAGCTAGGAAAGCTGGATGCCACTGCTGCTGTGGGATGGGTTACACACTGCATTCCAGTTGTCCTTGGAAAATGGCAAAGGATAAAGGAATGTCCCCTGGGAAGATGAGGCAGGAGGAAGAGCACAGAGTATGAGGCCCCACAGCAGGCTTGGGAACACCTCAATTTCACAGAAGCAGAATGACAGCCAGACATCATGGAGGCTGAGCTTGGAGAAGCAGGCAAAGGCCACAGTCTGCATGGGTCTTAGAACTCCACGCTCTTGATGTGGACACCACTCAAAGATTTTACTAGAGTCTCAGATTCACTTTTTTTGTTATTGTTGTTTGTTTTGGTTTTTCGAGACAGTGTTTCTGAGTAGCCCTGGCTGTCCTGGAACTCACTCTGTAGACCAGGCTGTCCTGGAACTCTCAGAAATCCACCTGCCTCTGCTTCTCGAGTGCTGGGACTAGAGGTGTGCACCGCCGGCACCACCTGGCTCAGATACACTTTTAAGGTTACTCTGGCTGCAGGAGTGATGGGTGACAAAAGAGAGCAGTTAAAAGGCCGCTCTACAGTGCACAGGGAGGCAATACCACGCTGAAGCAGTGAAGGAATCTAATGGTTCAGGGGAAGGCCCTGGTGATTAAAGTGTGGGGATGAAGGAGTAGGGATGTCAAAGACAGGGCTTCAGAGCTGGCTGGGACCTGCATCGGGGTAGAAAGGGTAAGCTTGTTCCAGATTAAGGTAAAGAACCTGGAAGTACACCTTTGGACGTACTGCCTCAAGGATACCTGAGAGGCTCCAGGTCCACAGAGAGCAGCAGGCAACTGGATGGATGTGCAGATCCAGACAGACTGTTGGCCACAGGTCCATCTCCGCTACCCTGCTCTGCAGACAGTCCGTCACTGGGAGCACAATGGCAGGAAACATTAGCTGGTGGAACTGGAGTTGGCAAGGCAGAGTGTGATTAATGCAGAAGACATGAAGTCGGTATCGGATGGCAGAAACCCCAGACTCTGTTAGGCTCGGCAGAAAACGATCAAAGAGGATGGCATAGAGGTGGTAATGGATGTTTAGAGTCCCCACTCCACCAGGAGGTGGGAAATTTTAGGTGATCTGAGCAGATGAAAATTCAATAACAGCTAACTTTTATTTTTAGTGCCAACCTTCAACTGGACACAACAAAAATTTTCAAGCAGTTACTTTATTCGCTGACTTGTTGAACACTTACTGTGTGCTTACAGCCTTTATGTGCTCTGGGAATACAGCAATGACCAAAAAGCATTTCTGTTCTTGAGGTCCTTGGTCCCAATGAAAGACCAGAAATGCGACAAGCAAATAGAAGAAAGAAAACACCTCTTATCCGGGTGTGTTAGCTTATATAACATCCCCATGTGAGTCGTAAAGAGGGAGCCTCTGAGGGCTGAGGCACCCTTTGTCCAGTGAACGGCTTTGCAAATAGACTTGGGGCCTACTCTTGCTCAGTCAAGCATCCCTCCTTCGAAGCTTCCCTGGTGGCTTTTTGTCCAATTGAGACAAGATAAGGGAGACAGGCGACATAGGGGAGGAGCAATACAATTAACAACAGGGTGGCCAGAGAAGACCTGGGGAAGAGAATGCCATTTGAACAGAGACTCAGAAGCGCTAAATAAGAAATCTGGGGGCAGATTCCGAGGCAGGACACAGCCAGTGCCAAGGGTTAAGACAAGAGTATGCTCATTGCATTTGAGGGGCAGCAAGGAGGCCAGAGTGGCTGGCACAGGGAGGGGCAGCTGCTGGGTCCCAGACAAGTGCCTCATGGACCATCACAAAAACAAACTTACACTCTGAACAGGACAAGAGGCCTTTGCAGGGTTTTGATCGGAGTGACATGATTACACTTAGTTTTTCCATGCGCTCCTACTGGATTGAAAATGCAGTATGGGAGGAACGAGCTGAAGCAGGGGAAGAAATGACCACTCAAACACAACAGTGGCTCAGACAGAGGAGGTGGCGGTGGAGGTGAGCCATAGCCAGACGTGGGAGATCAAACTCAAGGTCAGCACAAGCGGTGGATGAGATGGATGTGTAGAGAGAGGAAAGGATGACTCTGAGGTTTCTGACCTGAGTCACAGGAGAGCAGAGGTGCCATTTATTGAGAAATGAAGGCATGGAAGAAAACAGGACGGAGCATTCAGTCCCCAGTTTTAATTTAAGCAATTACCTGTGGATGTGTTGCTGGCCTTGGAACCTGCAGCAACCTCAGGTTACGGAAGTCATAGCTGGGAATGAACACTTCAAGTCTTTCCTCAATCTGACTCCAGCACCCACTCTCTCCACCCTCCATTGCATTGTCTGAGGAGATGCCTCCTTCACCAACGATAGATGGAAACTAAACCGCAATACTCCTGTGTCCTCAGTGCTGGGGACCGGCTTGTATAGGACCCGAAGGCAGGCAGACTGGCTCCAGGAGAGGAGTGGGAAGAAGAGGGCAAGCCTCACTCATGCTCACATGTGTCTCTCAAGTTCACTACCAGAGAAATCACCCCTCTCCTCATAGAAAGGGAGAGACAGACAGACACACATATACACTTAAAACTGACTGACTCATGAAAAACTCTACACTTTGGCTTTTCCAGAAAACAATCCTAAGTCGAGGGCTGTATCCTACATGGCTGCCTTTGCTGGACACATGCTGGCTGTGACTCTGTTCCCATCACTCACTGGCACTTGCCTGTGGCACTCATTTCTTTAACCTACCAGGCTTTTCCGGGTCTTGGAGTTGGCAACTCAGTTTTCAAAGGGTCAAGTGTACATGCCAAGGACTTAACTCTTATCCTGAAGGAGTCCAGGAACCTTTGATGGATATTAAACTTCAGACGGGATGAGAACAAAAGACAGGATGAGCAGACATAGGAAAGCAGAGGCTAGACCACTGAGTCATGAGCAATTCCTCTAGTGGCAGACGCAGGACAGTCACTGAGGTGGACGCTGGGTTTGCACTGAATGGGTTTGAACTGAAAGAGAAGGCTTACTGCTTCTAGTATGTTCTGTCTGGTCTGCTGGCAAAGAAGAAAACATACAGACCTGAACCTAAGCCACAGCGTCACCTTTTGTCCCCTGTGTATCTCTGGCAAGTGACTTTGAGCCTTGTTTTTCCCAGCTGTAAAACAGGAAGGAAGAAAAGTATTTCAGCATGTTTATGGGGGAGGGCCCTGGGAGAGAAGAGAATTATTGGAACTAATAGTGTAGGAAAAACCCACATGCAGAGCTTGGCTCTGCAAGCATCAGACAGAAGAGGTGCCACAAGCTTCAAGGTAGCGGTGGCGTCTGCTATCCTGGAACAGTGGCACAAAACATACCAAGCTGCGTAAAGACTTAGGTTGCCTGCTTTTCCAGTCCAACCTTCAAAGAGAGAAGGGAGGAGGGAGTTGGGGGAGGGAAAGAGAGAAAGAGGAGAAAGTGGGTGGTGGTGGTGGTGAGACCCGTGAGTGCGTGTGCATTAGGGCAGTGGCCCAGCATGGGAGCCGATTGATGGCTTCTGGGTTTAGGTCGGAACACAGGGAACGCAATCCCTTCTTCCTGCGCACAGCACACACACACACTGCACTGACCTAGAATGGAGGCCTCACAGGCTTGGTACGGCCTCTCCCCTCCCCACCCCTCTCCCCCTCTCTTCCCTGCCTGCCCCCCACTCCCTCTCATCCCTCCCCTCGCTGTTCCCAGCCTGCAATTCATCACAGCTCTGTTCCATGCCCTTTGTGACCACATCTTTCTCCGGCAATACCTTTGCATTTTGATGTTAAAACAATATTTTGCCCACTACATGGCAGCACTTGGAGCCTTTGCAGAGGCCGTTTATGTCTGCTGTTTTATTTGATCCTAACCAGGTTGCTGTCACGTAGGCCGAGAAGGTATTATTAGCAGGAGTGATAGTCAAAATATTGAACAGCCCCTATATTGTAAGCTCAACCAACTGGAATAGATACAGACCCTAGAGAGGTCCCAGAAGCCTCCTTCTTCCATTACTGCAGGAAGGTCGGGTGGGGGTAGGGCTGTTGGGGGACAGGGCTGTTGGGGAGGGACCAGGGATGCTAGCATAGCTGAAGACTGGCTGGGATGTCAGATGTAAAGACCAGGAATGGCTATTTCCCAAGTGGTCTGGATGCATTTCTGCTTCTGAGGCATTAACTGTACCAAGCTCACAGTAGACTGATAATCAGTTCAGTTGTGCTGATGTGGGGACTGGGGTCAGGAGAGATTAAAAACCTGTCCAGAATGAGGGATGGACTCCCTGAGCAAGGAGGGGCTGTGTCTGTGGCTCCGCCCTCCCCACAGAACTGGAAGCACTGACCTCACATCTTTTCCACACTTCTGTCACCAGGTTCTTATCTGCTCAGTATCTCCGGTCTCACTTCCCGAGTGTGTCCAGATCCTGTCTCTGCAGTCACCACTTTGACTCTTTCATCTGTGTCTTCACTCCTAGGATTCCCAGTGTCTCCAGTTCCCCAATCAGGGATGGCTTCCAGCCACTCCTGAGGCCTTTGACTTTCTCCAGATGTCTGGCCTGCTGCCTCACTGTGCTGTGCCCCAAAGCAATCTCACCTCCTCCCAAACCAGCTCTGTCATAGCCTTACTAGAGAGCTACCATTCACAAGTTCCTAGACAGACAAAAAGTCCAGGTTTGGAAGTCAGGTCTATCCTTCAACAATGGGGGTCCTGGGGGCTGAACTCAGGTTGTCAGGCTTGATGGCAAGCACCTTTACCTGCTTAGCCATGTCACTGGCCTAACATACATCATATGTGTATATGTGTGTGTGTTACATAAAACATGTCTATCTATCTATCTATCTATCTAT
>LZPO01044194.1:299267-314644 GCA_001675575.1 Neotoma lepida
GTGAGGGGTCCCAGACAGTAAACAATTGACTGAGTACGTGCAGAAAGGGAGCTACTGCAAGGACCATGTCTTTTGTACNTGGCCCTCCCAGAAACTGCTTGCTCACGTCTCAGGAAACTGAAACTGAGGCCTGATCTCTGAGAGAAGACTGAGCAGCCTGTTATGGCNTCTGCTTGGTCCTTTCACTTCCAAACTCTTTCTCATTCCAACTACGTTCATAGAATCTTCACCGGAAGTAGATTCTATCTCAGCAAACTGGATTTGACTCATCATAGTAAGCAATTCCTCATTTGTTGAGGTTTTGTTGAGATCGATTCAGCAGCCTTTTCAAACTTCACTTCTCAGGCTGTCTGTACCACACCTGCAGTTATCTCTTCCCTGAGGTCTTGAAGCCTACAATGCCCTCCGTTAACTTCTAAACATCTGGTAAAGTTGGTATTTTGACCTCCTCTTATGAATCACAAATGCTCTTAATGGCACCTACAGTAACTAGCTTTTCTTGAAGATTTTTCAATTTACTTTTAACAGATCCATCAGAAGACTCAATANTTATGGCAGCTTTTGCTTTATAAAATGTATGGCCTTGAGCCAGGTGTGGTGGCACACATCTTTCATCCCAGTACTCCAGAGGCAGAGGCAGGTCTGTGTTCCAGGCCTGGTCTACACAGTTCCAGGACAGTAGAGCTACACAGAGAAACCCAGTACTGAAAACCAAACAAACAAACAAAAATGTACGGCCTTTTTTTTTCAGCATTGGGGATCAAACCCCACTAGGCAAGCACCATACACCCTCAACTCCACAGAGTATATTTCGGACTATTTATACAGGTTTTTAAAGTTACACTTGCTATTTGTGTATATGTGATGCACATGTGCAGGACGTCACAGCGCAGTGCACAGGTGGAAGTCAGAGAACAATTCCTTCTACTGTGTGGGTCCCACGGATCAAGCTCAGGCTGCAGGTTTGGTGGCAAGTGTTTTTACCCATTAAGCAATCTCCCAAACTCAAGATCTCTTAAATGTTAAGATGTTCCTGGCATAGGGGCATAGCACTTAATCCCAGTAGTTGGGAGGCTAGGTCAGGAGGACTACCGTGAGTTTGAGGCCAGTCTGGGCTACAGAGTGAGTTCAAGATCAGCCTGGGTTAGAGTGAGACCCTGTCTCAAAACAAAACAAATACAAAAAAAGACCCTGGGGTTGGAGGGATGATCTGTGGTTAAGAGCACTTGCTACTCTTGCAGAGGACCCAGGTTCTGTGCCCAGCACCCACATGGTGGTTCATAACCATTTGACTGGACTCCTAGGGCATCAGACATGCACACGGTACACATACATATGCACAAAATAAAAATTTTAAAAATCTTTAAGAAGTCATAAAGCTGGGAAAGGGACTAGAGGGAGGATTGGCAGGGGTTGGAGGAGAACAGTTCGAATGTATTCTACATATGTCAAAGGACAAATAAACATAGTAAAAAATAAAAATTTTACTGTTAACTCTCCTCCAAACCAAAACAAAAAATGACAAAAAGTAATTATCCAAAGAAAAAGACTTAATGAAAGTAAGCCCCAAAGAGGAATATGGGTAGTTTTTATTTTTAAATATTTGCTGAATTTTCCAAGCTTTCTATAATAAGCATACACTATTTTTATTTTTAGTTAAGTAGCACTGGACAGGCAAACACGTGATACTGTTCCAACTGTTCCACACCGTGAACAAGAGTATANGAAGGGCGGTTACATTGAAGAGATTTN
The DNA here is from genome assembly GCA_001675575.1 of Neotoma lepida. Taxonomy (NCBI): domain Eukaryota; kingdom Metazoa; phylum Chordata; class Mammalia; order Rodentia; family Cricetidae; genus Neotoma; species Neotoma lepida. Next base: position 301,020 of record LZPO01044194.1, read on the forward strand.
GGAGGTAGCTTGAGTTGAAATCCGCTCTTCCACAACATCCACCTACAGGTCTTAGGTTTGCTTTCTGGAGTTACCAGATTAAGTGCATGACTGCCACAAAAATATTATAATAAAATATAAAAATATTATAAGTGCATGACTGCCACAGAAATATAAGTGCAAGACTGAGACAGANATGATTTGAAAAGGTCCATTAACAACCCTCCCATCTTTCATCTCCTATAACCCTGCTCCCCATGTGTCTGCTCTCTGCCTGGAACTGCCTGAGTTCTTTGTCACTCAGGGCTCTAGTGTCACTAATCTCTCTACCTTGCTTTAGACAGGCTCCTGTCACAGTGCACATATACACATGCTTGGTCATGGCTGAAATGTGTTTCTGTGGGTGATAATTAAAGATGCTTCAAAGCCACTGCTCATACCCTGACCACATCAGGATGGCACTGGTCCCTAAACTCACCTTGGGTTGTAACTGCTCTCACTTTCCCTTAGTTATGCAGTCTCTCAGGCTTCTGCCTACAGTAGCGCCACTTTCTAGCTAAGGTGTTGATTATTTTCCTTTGTCACGACCCCAAACAACCCTATAATTTCTTTACAGCCCGCCAAGTTCTTACCCTCAAGCACCTACAGGACAGGCCTTTATCTTTCCTGCTTCTGGATCCGTCCCAGGCCTAGAAGTGTAGTGAGCCTGGTTGATACTGAACCGATGTCAGCCACACTGAGCATTTTCTTTAATTCCTAGTGAAACATCTTCCTCCACTGCACTTCTTAATTTCTGGACCACAGACACGCCCATCAAAAACAGTATCTGCCTCCTGGGGTTAATGATACTTAGAGTAGCAACTGTAAAAGCTAAACTGTCCTGAAAGTTTTAATCTTTTTTCCAGTAGCAAATTAGTAAAAGAAACATAAAGATGCCTTCTTTGTTTGNTAATATGACCCACCCTGTATTTCTGATGTTAAGATGAACTTTTAAAAATGGTAAACTGCCGGGCGGTGGTGGCGCACGCCTTTAATCCCAGCACTCGGGAGGCAGAGGCAGGCGAATCTCTGTGAGTTCGAGGCCAGCCTGGGCTACCGAGTGAGTTCCAGGAAAGGTGCTGCCAAAGCTACACAAAAAACAAAACAAAACAAAAATGGTAAACTGAGGGGCTGGAGAGACCACTCAGTAGTTAAGAGTACTGACTGCTCTTTCAGAAGACCTGGGTTCAATTCCCAGCACCCACATGGCAGATCACAACTGTCTGTAACTCCAGNATCCAACACCCTCACACAAACAGACATACATACAGGCAAGATACCAATAAAATAAAAATTAAAAAAGTTTTAAAAATGGTAAATTGGAAAACAATAGTTTTTAGTATCCATGCTTATTTGCAAAAACAATGCTTCCTCTTTCCCCAATTACTACCCACCAAAACTGACAGTTCTGGGTTTGCCTTTTAGCGGAAAATTAATTAGTAGATACTACCAAATCCAGCGAAATTAATTCCAACTCCACCCCTCCACGCACCATCCATCCATCCATCCATCCATCCATCCATCCATCGAATCTGAGAAAGGCCTCACTCTGTATCCCAGGCTAGCTTGAACTCGCTATGATCCTTCTGCCTCAGGCTCCTGCGTGCTAGGACAGCAGGCGTAAGCCACCATCCCTGGCTTTGGGGTCAGTTTCTGGTAGGTCAGGTGAACTCACTGATCAGGGCTGAAAGGGACGTTCCTCTCCCTTCTGAGGACCTCTACGGACTAGTTTGTGCTCCTGCTCAGAGCTGCGGCGACCGTGACAGTCCTGGGCGGCCGGACAGCCCCCTTTTACAGAGGGCGTGGTGCAGAGACTCGCACCGCCCAGCGCCTCGCGTCGATCGGATAGAGAGCGGAAGCGCGCCCGCGAGCTGCAGAGACTGCGCGTGCGTGGGCTGGCCTCGCGGGGTCACGTGGGCCGGGGTCCCGGCAAGGCGGACGCAGGCTCAGGTAACGCGTGTCCCCGAGTGGGGAGGGGCGGAGCGGCGGGTGCGGGGCGGTGCAGCAGGAGTGCGCAGACGGAGCTGCGCCCTGGGGCTCCTGGAGACCCTGCGGCCACCGCTGGCAGGCCTCCGACTGGGTCAGTAGTTTCCACCCGGGTCCGCACTCCTGTGAGACTGCGGGACAGGCTCGCCCACGCCGGGACTGCGGCCGGGAGGTGCGTGCCGTCCATCCCACGCCGCTCGGGACGGAGGCGCTCACCCCGTAGAACTGATGTGCAGCCTGTGGGGCCGGTTCCTCCTCGCCTCCTGCCAAGTGTGCCCCTGCCCGAGGGCCGCAGGGTGGAAGTTGGGGACACCCCTGTACCTTGGCTAGTTGTGCAGGTGTGGCCCACGGGGACAAGGACACAGCAATCCAGAGTTTGTACTAAATGGGAGGGTTTCAAAGAAAGTAGGATGGTACTGTGTTATCCGGAGTGGCTACAGAGTGGGCGGGGCTCCTAGTGACTGAACCGCCCACTCTACTGCATCCCTCCCCGCCTCCCCCCATCCCCCCAAAGCGCCAAGTAACGTAAGCACAGATGTTGCCTTGGGCTGCTAACTCTATTCCAGGTGTCTCTGTTTGGGAGAAAATTACACGTCGTGGTGTGTGGGTTTGTGTTACACTTGTGTGTTTGAAGTGCTTCCAATAAAGAAGAGAGTGGGGGACCCACATGTGTTTAAGTCATGGGTTTGCTCATGTTGACATTTAAGCAGGAAAGTATTGAATCATCTGGCAATAGCTGACCTGGTTTGTAGAATACACAATAAAGATAAATGGAGCAGTTTTGTTTGAACTATTCGCTTTGTATGGTTGAAGTGACTGAGTTATGGGAGAAAATTCTTTACAGACCTTGGACAGAATGAGATGCTGGTTATTTTCTTTATATGTTTCCTTTGTAATTGGACTGTTGGCAGCTGGTGAGTGCTTTCTGTCTTCCAGCATTTGGAGTATTTTTGGTGACTCTTAGCTTTATCCCATTTTCCATAGACATTTTAGCTATTGTGATGGGAGAAGTAAGGCCTTTGAGTGTATACATGGTGTGCACTCACATGTCTACCTTTTTTGTGACTGTGTGTAAGTGTTCATAAGTGTGTATATATGCATGTAGAAGCCAGAGGTTGACATTGGATTTAGTTAAAAAAATTTTTGTGTGTGTGTATGTGTGAATGTGTAGGGGTGAATGCAGGTGCCCCCCCCCCCAGAGCCCAGAAGAGGTTTCCACAACCCTGGAGCTGGAATTACAAGCTGTTATAAACCATCTGTTTGGCGCTGGGAAGCAACCTCTGGTCTTCTGTGAGACCAGTATACTTTCTGAGCCATCTCTGGTTGGTGCTGGGAACCAACCTCTGGTCTTATGTGAGATCAGTATGCTTTCTGAGCTATCTCTGCCAACTTTCAGCCAAGTCACTGAGCCATCCCTTCCATACCCTCTGTTTTATTTTTTGAGACAAGACTCGTTGCCCAATGCATAGCTTGGTGATTCAGTTAGACGTAAGAGCTAGCAANCCTCAGGGATCCTCGAGTCNCCATCTCTCCAGTGCTGGGATTACAGGCTTGTGCTACCATGCTCAGCTTTTTAATGTAGGTTTTGGGGATATCAAACTCAGGTCCCCATATTTGTGCGTCAGGCATTTTACTGACTGAGCCAGCTCCCCAGATTTACCTTTTTTGTTTTTTTAACAAAAAATTTAAACATTATTATATTACGTGTGTGTATGTGTGCCTTCCAAGGCATACATGTGGAGGTCAGAGTACAACTTGGTGAGATTCTCTCCTTCCACCTTTATGTGGGAATCAAATTTAGGTTGCCAGCTTGTACAGAAGTGCTTTCTTTGCCCACTGAAGCATCTTGATGGCCTCCCACCTTGCTTTTGAGACTCCAGCCTGCTGTGGAGGCTAGACTGACAGGTCACAGGGCTCCAGGGATCTGCCTGTCAGCCATCTCCCTAGTGCTGGGTCACAATTGGCCTGGCTTTTTCCTGTGAATCTTGGGGACTTAATGACAGATGTCTGCTGTGGAATGTCTTTCTGTATGCTTTGAATATGTGTTGCTCTGATTGGTTGATAAATAAAGTTGCATTGGCCTATGGCAAGGCAGCTTAGAGGCAGGTGGAAATCCAAGAGAGAGACNGGAAGAAAAGCAGAGGCAGAGGAGACGCCATCCCACCATCAGGGAGCAGCATGTAATGGCACACAGGTTAAGCCATGGAACACATGGCAACATATAGATTAATAGAAATGGGCAGAGTTTAGTTAGAAGAGCTAGCTAGCAAGAAAATTGAGCCATAGGCCATGGCCGAGCAACTTGTAATTGATATAAGCCTCTGTGTGTTTACTTGGATCTGAACGCTGCAGGACTGGGTGGGACACAGGAAAACTTCTGACTACGGATGTCATCAAGTCACTGAATCGAGGTCCTCATGCTTGCATGGCAGACATTGTACTGACTGAACTTACTTTCTGATTCAATGTGAAATATGTTTTAACTTTTGATTTGTTTATTAGGTTTCATAGACATTAGATGACATTTTTTCTCCATCCACAGTTCCCAGTCACCCTTTTGTATATTTATGAATCCAGTCTGCTCTACTTTAGATTGGACCAAGTTGTCTTTTGGGCTACTTCACTGTATCATAAGCACATTATGCAGTTGAGTCAGCAGCTGTAAGTTTATCCTGGACTTCTCACTGTTAATGTTCTTAGGCTTATACTGGTAACAATTATAGTTTTCAAAGTTAGACCTCTTTCTAGTCCAAGTGTCAGAAAATCAATTCAAATGCACTTAAACCAAAAGAGATTTATTAGTTTACAAACCTGGGACGCAATAGGGTGTCATTACACCAATGAATGATGCCTCGTCCCCTCTCACAGAGGACCTCCAGGGTCCCAGTCCCCATCTCTGTTTCTCTGACTGCAGGTCTCACTCTTTTCTGTTACTTAGTGTGAAAACAGGCTCCTGACGGCCCCTCCAAGCCAGCGTACCCCAGAGTTGAGAGAAAACTCTTGCCTTCAGTATTTACAAGTTCCTGGAAGAACCTTGATTCAGACCAGGTTGGAGACAGATGTCCTGTGCATACATTTTTTTGGCTAGATTCCTGGGCACATGATTGGTGGCACCACCAAAGTCACATAGTTAGAGTGGCTTCGACAGCTGAGTACTTTTGAGGCATTCCAGGAAGACTGACATGTGCCCTTAAGAATCCCAGTGCAGCTGGCTTTGGCTCCATGTTGGAGCAGAGTGCTGCTTACTATCGTTAGCACAGATGAAGTCTTTGTTATGCCCAGATCTCAGGGACCCCCAAAAGACCACCACGGAGACCAAATCCCATATGTAAAAGCAAAGAGCCTTTATTTTCAAGCTCCGAGCTTGGTCTGTCTGTCTGTCCCACGAAGCAGTGAGAGCAGAGAGCCCTGAGCTCAGGTGGGGTAGAGTTTTTATCATAGCAGAGGTTGGGGTGAGGGGATTTCCAGGGTTCAGGACCCTGATTGGCTGACATTTGTCTAGGGATATCTGTAAAACAGAAATAGGTGTGTGCTAGACTCAGGGACATCTGGCCATCTTATCTAACCTTATCTAATGGTTGGAATGTTTGAGATGTCAGGTACTCCCCTTAGGGNAGGCCCTCCTTCCTGGTAGACCTCCCTGGGTGGGGTCAGCTTATGGCTTTTCCTGGGTCTAGGTGTTGCCTGCCAGTAAGTCTGTCACAGAAGCTGTGTCTAGGCCTCTAAGCCTATCATGGCAGCTGTGTGGTCAAGCTATTTTGGGCCCCCCACAGCCTTTACATGGGCATGCATGAACTGAGACTGACCAAAAGGACAGCAGGTATCCATTTCCTGTTCTGCACTCATGTGAAACATAGTTGAAAGAATACCATGGCTGTGTGAATCATACCTTTTCTTTTTTTCTCTTTTCTGTAGATAATGGTTGGGTTCCTTTAAATTTAAGAGATTTAAGAGATAGATTCCTTTATTTTCATGAATAAGCCGAATAAATGTGAAAAAAACAAAACCTCTAAATATCATGGATTTTGTGTCAAAAGCTGAAAGATCATTGAAAAACATTTTTAGATTTAAAAAAAAATCTCTCTTAGATGCAGGTGGGAAGCTTTTTGGAGTAGAATGGTGGTATCTTAGTTACTTTCTGTTGCTGTGATAGAGCACCACGATCAAAAGCAGCTCGGAGAAGGTAGGACTTGTTTGGGCTTACCGTTCCAGAGGGATTAAGTGTCCATCACCATTCTGGCATGGAAGTGTGGCCACGGGCAGGCATTCAGGGCTGCTGGAACAGCTGAGCTCACATCTTGAACTGTGAACAGGAAGTAGAGAGATTGAACTGGGAATGGCTTTAAAGCAGTNAACTCAGGGAACCTCAAATTTTAGCAGTTGTCGGAGGAGTCTGGCTGTATCCATGGAAGTAGAGCCCAGTTGTAATTTGTCTTACTGTGGTGCAGATCTCTGTATACTCCAAATCAAATGTGATCCTTGAGATTTAACAGTCACAGGTAACAACACCAGTATGTTTAATTTATAGCACAGGTGTTATTCCTATTTTTCAATTCTTGTATTAATCAGCGAATATTTATTGAATATCTATATAGTATACAAGTTACTGATCCCAGAGATCTAGAAATATGGCTCCATTTTTCTTGTGTAGCTGGAGAGACAAGGCGTAATCATATGGTAAATTAACTGGTGAATCAAGGGAAGGAAGGTGCCAAGACCTCTTCAAAGTGCCTGTCCTTCCCTAGCCTCAGAGAACCCCACAGAACCTGGGCAGTGAGTGAAAAACCAGAGGTTTCTAGCTATTGCCTGACACCCCCNCACACACCCCCAACCTTCCCAGCCTCTTGACCAACATTCCAACCTTCCAGGGCCCTACTTCACCCCAGTTCAGCAGGAAAGAGTTACAGAAGAGACTACATCACCAAAATGAGAGTTCTGCAAAGAAATTCATAGAGTCATTTCCAGCTCCTGTGAGTTTTAATTTTTTTCTTTAACCTGGCCAGACTGGTTTACGCAGTAGCAGCATTCTTTGAGGAAGAGGCAGCTGCCCCCCCACCCCCCACCTGCTTCAGCAGTTAGCAAATTAAGGGCCCTTTGATTTTTGTAGGACTACTGAGACAGAGAAGTGAGCTGGTTTTGGAGTAATTGCAGAGCCAATGTTGATTCCTGGATGGTACCTGTTAGCTGGGTGGATATCTGCTGAAATAGATAACAGACTGTGACNCAAGCCATCTGCGGCCAAACCCATAGCAGCCAACTGAGGCTGGCAGACTAATTGTGACTACAACAGGGAGGGCTATGGCCTGTCGATCCCTGTGTGAGACTTGGAGGAGAGTATAAAATTCTCCTTCTGTGTATGTGGTGTGTTGGGGAAGTAACAGAATGCAGAAATGGGGACCATGAGTGGATTTGCCTATACACTGGTAAAGCTTGAATTGGGACAAGAAGAGGGTACCTTCTGGGGCAAGTAAGGTTTCTGAAGTTGACATGTTTTACAAGCTGATGAGGGCAGAACTGAGAATGGACATTGAAAAGACAATCACCTGGTGTCTNCAGAGAATAAAGAGGTGCCAGAGGTGATGAGGGGGAAGAAATGGTTTGGGGGTTACAGAACACAGAATTTAGGGTTACATGGGTGAGAGGAATAACTGCCACCAGGGATTATCGAAAGGGAACACAAAGGAACATGANGTTACGTTAAGNGGCCCACTATTACTGCCATAAATGCAGAGAAGACTCGGGCATTCCTTTAGAACAGTCTTCTAAAAGGCTGGGTTAAGAGAGGTCTCACGCAGCCTGGACTGTAGGATGATTTCAGACGGTTGAATAGCCTCTACCATGTCATCTAGAAGGGTGGCAGGTTCTTCCTCGAGAGATCTAAAAATCACCACTCCTCCTCTGTGAGAAGGCCTAGCCCTCTCTGTATAGGTGTAGATCTGCCCCACAGCCCCTTGGAGCCACTTTTTTATCCCAGGGGTCCCGGATGTGAAAGTGATCATACCTGGCATGGACCATGGTAAAGTTGTTGAGGCTGTATGCCCTTACCCTGGTTCAGACTAATGCTACTTACAGCTCCAATGTGGGCATCCACCCCAGGAGGGATCCTCAGTGCAAGCCGGGTTTGTTTGGTCTTGGAGAAAACAAAGGTATTTGGGGTTGTCAGGTAGATGGAAGGAGGGTGTTTCCCTTCCACAGNTGGGGAAACAGGCTGCTTGGGGGTTGAAAGTTAGATCTCTGAGAGGCAGCCAGAGGCTGGACAGAAGGTAGAACCAAAGAGTCTGTTAGTTTGTATGGCATGTATCTGGAACTTCCAGGCTTGTCTGGGTGTTGCTGTGCGGGAGGTCGGGAGAATAAAAGAGAGCCCCCAGCAAGAGGGTGAGAAAGGGAGGCATTCGGGGATGGGTGGTAGGCGAGAGAGCTCAAGCTTCAGAGATCTCACAGACTGGCAGCTGTACTTACCAGATAAGAGGTCAGGAGCCTGTTTGAGCTGTGACAGGTGTATTCAAGTTGTAACTCCTTGAAGTTTAGCTGCCGTTGGTGTGGTAAGGATGACCAGATATGGAACTGTCCAGTGTGGGTTGAAGGCCTATGGGCAAGAGGCTTTCAAATAAACTCAATCTCCTGGTAATATGATTTGGGTAATAGAATCAGTACAGGGCTGAGTGTTCTGGAGAAGGTGTCTCGAGAGAGAGGGTAAATAGTCACAGAGTGAGGTTGGTTCTAGGGGAGGTAGATTTCCTAGAAGAAAGGGACGGTCGTACGGTTGTACATTAACTCAAAAGGGTTGAGGAAGGAAGGGGCTCAGGGTGTGGCCCTGATTCAGTTGAGACGAAACCAAATCTGGGTAAGACATCATTCATGAGATGGAAACACACCATTTCTGCAGTCTTGGCTGTAGCAGGGAAAACTTCTACCCATCCTGAAAAAGTGTCAACCATCGTAAGAAGATATTTGTGGGTTTTGTTAGGAGGCACGTGTGTGAAATCTATCTGCCAGTCCTCCCCTGGAAAGCTACCTGAAAGTGGTGTGGGTTAAAGGAAGGANGGAGTCAGAAGGCCCACTGTGGGGATGTTCTAGTACAGGTGGAGCATTCCTGGGTGATAGTCTTAAGGAAGGCAGAAAGGCTGGAGTAGAAGAGGGATTGGAGGAATCGGTAGAGAGGTCAAGCCCCTCTGTGAAAAGATTTGTGACTAGCCACCAGGAAGGACTTCGCTTGCCAGTGAGGGAGATAGTACCTGTCCTGTAGAAAGAGCCAACTTTGAGGACCCATGACAGCTCCCATAGCTTGGAGGGCCTGTGGAGGGGACTCAGATGGGGACAGGAGGAGAATAGAGAATGGAGTGTAGGATTGTTGGTTTGCCTTTTTAGTGGTCTGGTCAGCAAAAGCATTTCCCAAGGCTGTATCATTAGTAGGGGCCTGGTGACCCCTGCCTGCTTGGGAAGATGAGAGGCTTCCAGTAGCTTTAGGGTCAGAGGCCCATTGGTAATATGTGTGCCTCTGGTGATGAGGAAACCTCTCATTTGTCAAATGGAAGCATGGTGGTGTAGAACGTGAAAAACATACTTAGAATCTGTGTATTTAGTGACATGTTTACTTTTGTCTTGTGAGGGAGAACCATCTAGGGTGAAAGCTCTAGTGAGGGCTCTGAGCTCTGCCTTCTGAGAAGTGGAGCTTGGTAGTAAAGGGACAGAGTCTACCACCTGGTCAGGGGAGAATATGGCATAGCCGGCATGGTGGAGCCATTAGAGCTGAGATGAGCCTCCATCTATAACCAGTACAGTCAGGAAGTGGCAGAGGGGAAGCAGAAAGTTGTGCATGTCTGTAGGTAAGGGTTTCAAGCAACCGTAGGCAGGAGTGGGTGAGGGCAGTGGTCTTGGGGAGGGGTGTGGCAGGCAGGATTAAGCAGAGGGCAGGAACCAAATGAGATATTGGGGTTTCCCAAGAAGGTGATGTGAAAAANCTGAAGGTTAGAAGGTGACAGAGTGGAGAGACTTGTGTGATAGGAGATCCCTGAGCTGGTGTGGTGAGAGGACAGAGAGAGGGCGACCAGAAGTGAGCTTAGAAGCCTCTTGGGCCAGTAGGGAGGCTGCTGCTAGTACCTGTAAGCAAGGCTGCCCTCTCCTAACTCGTATATCCAGCTGTTTGGAAAGGTAGACAACAGGGGCAAAGGTAGGTCCTCTCTTTTGTCCCAAAACTCTTAGAGCCATTCCCCAAATTTCAGTAGTATACAGGATAAAGGGTTGGTCAGGGTCAGGTGGAGCCAGGACAGGGGGCCTTTAGGAGTGCATCTTGGAGGCGAGAGAAAGCAGACTCTACAGGTCAGTTAGGGGGCCCTTAGCTGCTTCACAGAGGGCGTGAGCAAGAAGAGCAAAGTTAGGAATCCAGGTTCTAAGGTATCCCACCAGGCCAAAGAAAGAGAGAGAGTCTTCCTCGGTGATTGGAGGCATGAGGGACCACAGTTACTGTCTGTGATGGAGGGTGAGTTCACGTCTGTTAGGAGATAGCAGAAATCCTAGGTACTTGACCTGAAAGGCAGGGCGTTGAGCTTTGGAAGAGGAAACTCTGTATCCTTTGTTTCCTAAAATGTTAAGAAGCTGGGCAGTATGTTGCTGTGACAGCAGGAGTGAGGGGCTGCAGAGTAGAAGATCGTCTACATAGTGGATTAGGCAGCTGGGGCGGGCAGGTCTAGGGAGAGGAAGTCAGTGGCCAGAGGGGCCAAAAACTAAGGGGCTGTCTCAGAACCCCTGGAGAAGGACAGTCCAAGTAAGCTGGGATGCCATGCCAGTGTCAGGATCCTCCCAGGTGAAAACAGAGAGGTCATGTGAATCTGAGTGTAAAGGGGTGGAGAAGAAAGCGTGCAGAAGGTCTAGGACAGTAAATGAGAGGTGGAGGGACCTGAGAGAGTAGCGTTACAGGGGTTAGGGACAGACACCTACTGCGTGCTTAGGGAGGGACAGACACCTACTGCATGCTTAGGGAGGGACAGACACCTACTGCGTGNTTAGGGAGGGACAGACACCTACTGCGTGCTTAGGGAGGGACAGACACCTACTGGGTGCTTAGGGATGACAGCTGCATTAATAGTCCCGAGGTCCTGGACTAGGCGGTAAGAACCATCAGGCTTTAGTACAGGCAGGAAAGGGGTGTTATAGGGTGGGTGAGTGCACTTGAGAATACCTTTGTCAAGAAAGTGCTGTATGTATGATGGGTTTAAGCCCTGTCTATGTTTTAAAGGAATATGGTATTGAGAATGAAAGGGATAGCAGGTAGGGTCCCGGAGTAGGATCTTAATGGGGGCATGATGTAAGGCCACCGAGGGAGATGAAGTGNCCCATACTTTTGGGTTAACAAGGGAGTTGTTAGGAGGTAGGGTGGATCATTAATGATAGTAAGGGGTTCCTCAGAGGCTAGGGGAAGAAGGAAAATTCCAGAGGGAGTTCAGAAGGGCAAACATGGTATGTACTCACTCATAAGTGGATACTTGATGTAAAGCAGAGGATAACCAGACTACAACCCACAGCTCCAGAGAAGCTAGCTAACAAGGAGGACCCAATGAGGGACACATGGTTCTCCCTGGGAAGGGGAAATAGATGAGATCTCCATGAGTAAACTGGGGGTGAGGGGTGGGCAATGAAGGGTAGGNAATGGGGCATGAGAACATAAGGGAATGGGATGGTCGAGCTGGAACAGGGATGGAGTGGGAGAGCAATGAAAGAGATACCATGATAGAGGGAGGCATCATGGGGATAGGGAGAAACTGGGTGCTAGGGAAGTTCCCAGGAGTCCACAAGGATGACCCCAGCTTAGACTATTAGCAATAGTGGAGACGGTGCCTGAACTGGACTACCCTTGTAATCAGATCGGTAAATACCCTAACTGTCATCATAGAGCCTTTCACCAGTAACTGATGGAAGCAGATGCAGAGATGCACAGCCAAGCACCAGGCTGAGCTCCAAGAGTCCAGTNGAAGAGAGAGAAGAAGGATTCTATGAACAGGGGGCATCAANATCATGATGGGGGAAACCTACAGAGACAACCAAACCAAACTCGTGGGAACTCAGGAACTTTAGATCAACAGCTGTGGAGCCTGTATGGGACTGGACTAGGCCCTCTGCATAGGCNAGACGGTTACGTAGCTTGATTTGCTTAAGGGGCCTCCTGGNAGTAGGATCAGGATCCATCCCTGGTGCATGAGCAGGCTTTTTGGAGCCCAGTGCCTGTGGTGGGACACCTTGCATAGCCTTGATGCAGGGGGAGAGGCTTGGACCTGCCTCAACTGAATGTACCAGGCTCTGCTGACTCCCCATGGACCAAGATGTGACCTTGTGGGAATAGAGAGAGAAAGTGGGCGGCCCCACCCTTTTATGAGGGTGCATCACACATGTGCAGAGAGACATTGTCAGGACCCTGAGCAGGCCATGGTATTTATTGCTCGCTTATTGGCCAGGTCCCCAAGGGGCAGGTCTGAATGCTAACAGATGGGTGTGAGCATTAGCTACAGTCAGAACCTAGTCCAGTGCAGGCCACACTCTAGAGCAGTGGTTCTCAACCTGTAAGTCGAGACCCCTTTGAGGTTGAACCATCCTTTCACAGGGGCCGCCTAAGGTCATTGGAAAACACAAATATTTACATTATGATTCATAACAGTAGCAAAATTACAGTTATAAAGTAGCAAGGAAAATAATTTTATGGTTGGGGGTCACTACAACATGAGGAATTGTGTTAAAGGGTTGCAGCATTGGGAAGGTTGAGAACCACTGCTACAGCTTTTAGTTGGCCACTATTGTAGTGGTTTGGTCATTGCTGTTTATATAGTATATTTCTGTTTTTATTTTTATACTTATTTTTATTTTTATTTCATGTGCATTGGTGTTTTGCCTGCATGTCTGTCTGTGTAAGTGTGTAGGATCCCCTGGGACTGGAATTACAGACATTGTAAGCTNCCATGTGGATGCTGGGAATTGAACCTGGGTCCTCTGGAAGAGCAGCCAGTGCTCTTAACTGCTGAGCCATCTCTCCAGCCCCTAGCCCCCACTTCTTAAAAAATGGTCCCTGGCTGTTGATTTTTGGGAATAACTTTAAGAGGAAATAACCTTGAGAATTATCAAAATGTTGGACTCTTTTAATATTTTTTGGTTTTTCAAGACAAGGTTTCTCTGTATAACAGTCCTGGCTGTCCTGGAACTCGCTCCGTAGACCAGGCTGACCACTCACTGACTCTGCTATTTCAGAGCATTGAGATGTGTCCAGAAGCAAATTAATTGATGCTTGTTAACCATATTTGTTTCCTATTGTTGCCGTAACAAACCATCGCACGTTCAGTGACTTAAAACACTTATTATTTCAGTTCTGTAGTTCAAAGTCATAACTTGTCTTACTAAAACCAAGGCGTCAGNAGAGGGCTTTGGCTCTAGACCAGTGGTTCTCAACCTTCCCAACGCTGCAGCCCTTTAATACAGTTCCTCACGTTGTGACCACAACCATAAAGTCATTCTCATTGCTACTTAATAACTGTAATTCTGCTACTATTATGCATTGTAAATATCTGTTTTCCACTGATTGTTTGGCTTTCGAAGGGGTCTCGACCCATAGGTTGAGAGCTACTGTTTAGCGTCACTAG
>LZPO01044194.1:350965-361435 GCA_001675575.1 Neotoma lepida
TAGGACAAAGTATCACTTTGTATTTCTGGTTGCCCTGGGACTCATTGAGTAGATCAAGTTGGCCTTGAATTTGTGGCAGTCCTTCTGCCTATGTCTGGCATTGGGTGTTGAGTTATAGGTCACCTTACCCGGATTCTGTGTTTTTGTGATTCTGGACCTAGAGTCCTCTTAATTAATTTTTAAACTGTATTATTGCAGCCAATACTAATCACTTGCATTTGTGTTACTTGATAATTCTTGGATTGTTCATAGACATTTGTTGTTCAAATTTTAAATTCTGTGAAGCATTCAAGAAAAAGTGATGGTCTCCTTTTATATTTCCTGGCTGGGTTACCTCCTTCATAACATCAACACTTTTAAAATACTAAGTCGACAGTGTTAACCAGACAGAAGTTTATGCTGTTTGTATGTGAAAGTAGATGAATTTACTACATTTTTTTTTCAATGCTAGACAAAGGAGACTCCAGAATGCAAGGGAGAACAGAGCTAGCTTTTTTTTAAAATTATTGACTCAGCAGGAGCCCGGGCCGAGTTCTCACCCTTACTCTTCTGTCTCTGTGTACATGCTTCTCCCCTCACTGTAACTGTGAGCTGTGACTGTTTAAGAGCTTGTTGTTATTTCAGCCGACCACTCCTCAAGTTGGGCAGATTCATATGGACTACAGAATGTTAGGTCCTGTGGTAGGAGAAACCCACTCTTCATTCCATGGAGAATTCTACCGAATTCAAACAGATTACCCATAGCAAGCTTAGCATACCATAAAAATAGGATGTATTAATGCAGAATAAAAATTGAAGGATAGCTTTGTGGAGTCAAAGTAGATTATATGTTAATGTGTAGTCTGTCTCCTGACACCATCTTGGCTACTTTAAAAATATTGTGTATAACTATAACCTTAANTTAGTTTTCAGTAGAAACCTAGTCATATTCAAGGGGCATTGAATTGGTCTTTTGTATATGTCGTTTTACTTTAGTAATCTGTTCTCTCAGTGAAGCAGTAAGGTGATGGACTGTTCTCTACATTGCATAGATGAAGGTGGGGTGGTTAAGTGAAAGGAAGAAACAGCCCTAAAATCGTCCCTGTGTATAGTTGCAGTGCCTGTAACTCTTTAGTAGAGGTGAAATCAGAATCCAGGCTTCACAGGCATGCTGCATTATAGAAACAAGATAAAAACATTGAAAACAACCAAGGGAAAACTTGAGAATCTTTTCACTGACATGGACTGTAGGATATAAAGTTAGCATATATTGCAGGAGTGACCAAGGTTGATAACTGAGTTTCTTTCCTCTCTTGGCTAGTTTTTATTATGTGGGAACTGTAGGCAGGGACACATAGGCATTTCTGGCTTTTCTTTGGACAGGGTCTCATGTAACCAAGACTGGCCCTGAACTTTTTATGTAGCTGAGGATGGTCTTGAACTCCTAATCCTCTTCCCCCTGCTTCCCAGTACTGGGGTCAAAGGCCTGCACCATGACGCCTGGCCATGCATAGGTTTTTAAATATATCTTTCTTCTCTTCTTTCTTCCGTTGCTACTTTTGTAGTTTCCTTTTTCTTAAGTCATATACTTCTATTTGATCAGATTTCCCTGTTTTCCTGCTTTCTCTGCCACATAAGAGTACTTAAGCTGGGTGGTGGTGGTGCACGTCTTTGATCCCAGCACTCGGGAGGCAGAGCCAGGCGGATCTCTGAGTTCCAGGCCAGTCTATTCTACAGAGTGAGTTCCAAGCCAGCCAGGACTACACAGAGAAACCCTGTCACGAAAAACCAAATCTCAAATTGAGGTTTGTGGAATCCAAAGCAATTGCAAGTGTTAGTGCATCAGACCCGTAAGGCTTGGATCCCAAAGCAGAAAGTCTGAGCAGGTGCTGTTCGGACACCACTCTGCCTGGAGGGTAGGCAGCCCAGACCTGGGGGCGTGTGAGTTAGTGTGAAATTTCACTATTAGTTCTTTGCTCTCTTACTTTTAGCCCATCTCTTGCCTGTACACGTGACTCAGATTAATTGAACACACATTGCCAGTCATGGTCAGTTTGTGATTCTGGTGTGTGGCTAGTCCTCTGAATGTATAAGGTAGATCATGGAAAACCCAGTTGTAGGCAGTTTCAGTAGAGCAAAAGAAACATGATGTCATAATTGGAGGCAAGGAATTCTAGAATAAAAGGTTTTAATAATAAGGGTTAAATTAAAGTTAAAAATTGGGGGAAGGCTAGTTTGAATGAATGTGAAAATTGTAGTTATATAATTCTGGATGTGAAATAAAG
Organism: Neotoma lepida; assembly: GCA_001675575.1. Taxonomy (NCBI): domain Eukaryota; kingdom Metazoa; phylum Chordata; class Mammalia; order Rodentia; family Cricetidae; genus Neotoma; species Neotoma lepida. Next base: position 353,230 of record LZPO01044194.1, read on the forward strand.
GTAGAACTTCTAAAACACACGAGACCTTATATATTTATGGGTTTATTCTTTTTGAATATTTACCTTGGGAGTTAGAAATAAAAATAACTTAAAAGCTGTTGAGTATTTTCTGTGTGCCAGATGGAGTACAGCCATTAATTGTCTCAGACCCCTTGTGTGCCATTCCAGCCAGTTTATGAACACAGGATCATTCATACAGTGTTCATTTTGGATGGGAATGAGTACTTACCTAGTACTACTCATGGAACCTAAGAGCAGCCTCCGGGCTCTCTGGTAGCAGGTAGCTCTTACAGTAGCTAGGTCTGTACTAGTGAAAGCCGCTGGGATAACCATCCGGCGAGGTGTTCCTGTCTTGGCCCTCAGAGAGGTCGTGCCAAACAGAGGAGGGAAGCACGTGCAGACTGCCCGGGAATGACCGAGGCGCAGTAGAGCAGGGGCATCTCCGGGCCCTGCACTTCGTTGGCTTTCTGTTCCTTGAAGCAATTAACTTTTATAGTCACACTTTCTTCTGTTTAAAAGTTATGAAGGGTCTGTTTGTGGTACGAGTGTGCATGCAGTTGCTGTGAGGCTAGAAGAGGGCATCAAATCCCCTGGAACTGGAGTAGTAGACAGTTGTCAGCTACCCTGTGGGGGCTGGAACCCAAACCTGGGTCCTCTGCAACAGCAGCAAGTGCTCTTAACCCCTGAGCCATCCCTGCAGCCCCATTAATTTTTTTTTATCTCATTGTTTTCAAGTAGGTATTACCATGAACTCTATACAAAATGAGCTTTGCCTAGGAGAGGACCTAGGATAATTGCATTTAATTGTTAGGTAATAACATGTAATAAATATTTGAATACTTCCTAGGAAAACTTAAAAACAATTTTTCTAAGGTAATTTGACTGTTTACTCCAAAATTTAGCTTTTACTATTCAGTTCATTTGCTTGATCAACTTTTTCCATGTGGATAGCATAAATGTAAATTTAAGTAAATTATTTTCTTTTAAGTCTATTTTTATAACAAAATGTTGTTTTCTGCATATAGGTATTTTTGCCTGCATGTGTATCTGTGCACTACATGTGTGCAGTGCTTGTGGAGGTCAGACAAGGGGATCAGATCCCCTGGGACTGGAGTTACAGATTCTCATGAGCTGCCATGTGGGTGCTGGCAACTGAACCTGAGTCCTCTGGAAGAACACCTGGTGCTCTTAACCACTGAACCAAATTTTAAATTAGTACATTTTGAATTTTGAAGTTTTCAGAGACAGTGACTGCCCTTCTGAGCTGAGTCTGGCTCAGTGGGTCAGAATATACCCGCTATGTGGGTAAGAAGATGTGAGCTCGAGCCCCTAGAACCCATGGAGAAGCTGGCCTGGCCGAGCCTGCTGCTAACACAGTGTTGGAAGGCAGGGACAGCTGGATCCCAAGAACTTTCTGGACAGCCAACATAGCTGAACGGTGAACTTCAGGTTCAGTGAGAGGCCCCATCTAAAAAAAATAAGGGACAAGCAATATTGGAAAATGCCTAACATCCTCCTTGGCCTCTGCATGTGAATGTACAGGCATCTGCACCTGCAGTCACAGACGTACACATCACACATGCGTGCACACACATGCACAGACACACCACAGACCCCCATCACCACACATGCACACGGACACACAGACACAGACACACATACACACACACACACATACCACACACAACGTGGCATTCCCTGTATTCTAACATACTAGAAATAGAAAAAAAATTGTAGGATGAGGCAGCTTAGAGAGGGTTTGTTTAAGGAAATATATTTTCTTATGGATTCCTGACTTGCCTCCAGCAAGTTTTGAGTTATGTGTTCTTGTGGGTCTCACTGTTTTATCTCAAGGTCTAACTCACTTGCCTTCTTCAGATCAGAATCAAGCACTGCGGCTCTGCCTGGGCAGCACGAGTGTCGGAGGACAATATGGGGCCATCTCTGCCCTCAGCATCAACAATGACTGCTCAAGGCTTCTTTGTGGCTTTGCTAAAGGACAGGTAAGGTGACCTTAAAGTACAATCTGAATATTCATAGGTAAGTATTTCGAAGAGCAAAATACATGCTACGTGTTATGAAGTGATGTATCTAGAGGTGACATGCCCGTTAGTGCCAACCTGAGGTCTGTTAGTCTGACCTTTGCCTTATTTAGATTTTTAAAATAATTGTTACTGACAGAACTAGATTCTGCAGCTTTCATATTCTAATGGTGTTTATCTTAGTAGATGGCTTTTATAAAATATATTCTCTTATGGTGGNAGTCCATAATTATGGTTGCTTTTATTTATTTTTTGATGAGTATATGTGTGTGTGCTTGTGTGCATGTGCACATGTAGAGTCTGAAGGACAGCCTCAGTCATGCTAGACTAGTGAGCCCCAGGGATCTTGTCTCCACCTCCAAGGCTGGAATCACAAGCCCATATGCCACAGTACCTAGCCCCCTTTTTTTATTAAAGATTTGTTTTTTTTAAAAAATCAATCTATCTATCTATCTATCTATCTATCTATCTATCTATCTATCTATCTATCTTATTTATAATAAAGTTTTTTTTTTCATTTTACATACCAATCCTAGTTCCCCCTCCTTCCCCTCTATTTATTTTTCGTTTTGTTTTTCAAGACAGAGTTTCTCTGTGTAGCCCTGGCTGTCCTGAAACTCACTCTGTAGACCAAACTGGCCTTGAACTCGCAGAAATCTGCCTGCCTTTGCCTCCCGAGTGCTGGGATTAAAGGCATGCGCCACCACCTTCCAGNGATTTATTTTATTTTGAATTCTGTGTGCATGTTTCTGTATGGGTGTGTGCACACAAGCACAGGTGCCAACTGAGAATGAAGGCATTGGATCTCCTTGGAGTTGGACTTAGAGGCTGTTGTGAGCTTCCTGTGTGAGTGCTGGGAAGTGAACTCAGATCCTCTTGCCAAGAGAAGTAGCGTTCTTCACTGCTGAGCCTTCTCTCTTACTCCAATACTTGACATTTTTAAAGTTCTAGGGATTGAACTCAGGCTCTCATGCTTACAAAGCAAGTGTTTTATCAACTGAGCCATCTGCCCTGACCCGCTGTGGCCCCTTCTAAATACACTGTTCCTATTGCTGTGTTCCTGGACAACTGTTTTGACATTTCCATCTTTGTGGTGATGGGTCATGGTTTTTCTCATTCTCTGATCTTTGCATCACAGCTGGTTTGCTATGATAGCTTTTGTATGAATTTTTAGTCAGTGCTCACCAGATTGACTTATCAGAAATGACAAAATCTAAGCATTGAATGGGCCAGGCAGAGGGAGGGCAGGTGATGTGGAAATTGAAATAAAGGCCTAGTGCTCTAATGGGGTCTCAGCTTGTAGCTGTGCTCTAACTTGATGGCTTTCTTCCTGCAACGTTTATAGACAAGGAATAGGTTATTTCAGCCAAAAGGCAGATACTTAAGTCCAAAAAAGCAATCCATTTGTTTTTAAAGCCTTTGCCTGTCTTACAGATCACCATGTGGGATTTGGCCAGCGGGAAACTTCTCAGGTCAATATCAGATGCTCACCCTCCGGGGACAGCCATCTTGCACATCAAGGTGACAGCTTTTTCTCCTCATGTTAACCATCTTTGTTACCATGGCTCTGTAGCCACGTTAAACATTTTGATAACCAGACACCCCCTAGGTTTATTTAACACGAAGCTGAATGTTATTGGATGAATCCAACAAGATACTTTCTCAGATTAAAAACCAGAGATGGGCCAGAATGAAGATAATCAGCTTCAGGTTATACTGAGGTCTAGCAGCAAAAGGGTCGACTAGATCTGATCCTGTAGTAAGGGTTTGGCAGCCGAGAGGCAATACCCTGCTAAAAACTCATGTGGAGTTTTTAAACACTCTCTTCACCTTGTTCAGTTGGCCAAGATTTTATTGTATGGCTGCCCATTGTTGGGAAGTGCTTGAGGTTCCANGCACCAGCTCTGGAAGAGCCAGGGCTTGGATTATAGTTAGAAGTGAATCATTTGGTTTATTTTCTTTGAGGCCTCTAAAGGAAAAGCATTAAGGTCGCTGTGTTTTTTTTTTTTTTTTTTTTTTTTCCTTACTCTCAGGCCTGAAAAACATAAAACTGACTTAGGTAACAGGCTTCATTTATAGTTCATGTGAAGCCTGCCTTTTCATGCTGGCAAGCCCGTGTTCAGAAGCATAAAAGGTAAAGGACTATATCAAGGGGATTCTAAAATCAGCTCTTCTAGATTTAATCCTGTGCATACTTGGTTGCTTAGCTATGCGGCTCTCTTATCCACACACATGCTTTTTAAAGCCCGTAGCATCTGGAGTTTATATATCTGCATCTAGGTTAGTTACAGAAAGTCTTCTGTGACAAAACAGCATTGAAGCATTTAGGAACGATGAAAACAGCCAAGACAAGTTAGTCCTTCCTCTCTCAATGCATGAAGCTAATTTATCTCGACCTCTTTTTCTATAGCGTGTGCCAACTTCTAATGTTATTGTTGTCTGTGCATGTTTTATCTCTCTTAATAGATTAAGATCTTTGAAATCAGAATCTATTTGTCATTTATTTTTGTGTTTTGCCCATAGTAACTGCTCAATAAATGTTTGCTTGAAGTAATAACTAGTCTCTTTATAGGGGAGAAAAGAAGAAATTATTGGGTGAGACAATAAGAAACAGAAGAATTAAAGGCAGAGGAAAAAGAGAAAGCCACAGCTGAGATTAAAGTGCAGCTCCAGGAGCTGTTGTGTTGTTTGGGAATGATTTGAAAGTGGGGTTTGCAGACACTGGCATGAGAGAAAGGGAGGTATATGCTTCAGTGTTACTGGAGTCTTAGACTAACATCTACTTGCCTTTGAGTAACTAACTCATCATTCTCCAGACAGCCTGATATCAACAGCTGTCCAGGCTTGGATCCTGTGTGCTAACGACTCTACAAATGTTCTGTACCAGTTTTAAAAAGTACATACACACAAAGGAGAAATGAAACAGAAACTTGAGTTCTCTGTCTTCTCCTGCATGGGATCAGATATCTCATGTACTTCTCCCCTTGGTAGCTGCTCTTCTAGGCTTTGAGAGAAAGGATGGGGATGTCCTTGTTAAGTGTGTGTGGGGTGGGTTGAGGGAGTGCTGTGTAGTCGCCTCTTGTATCTCCGCCATCTCTGAGTAAAAGTGGCTCATTCAGAATGATTCCCTAACTTTGAGGTTTTCTCAGGCAAGTCCCTGTAAATGTTATAAATTCCACCATTTGCTTTTGCATCCGGTAGCATTTACCGTAACACACCTGAACACTGGGCTGCATCATTGTGAAAGCCATTGCTCTGAGTTTTCCAAGTTAGGTCACAATCATTCAAATACACTCTTAAAAATGGTCAGGGAGTGCAGGGCAGTGGTGGTGCACTCCTTTAATCCCAGCACTCAGGAGGCAGAGGCAGGTGGATCTCTGTGAGTTTGAGGCCAGCCTGGGCTACCAAGTGAGTTCCAGGATAGCCAGGGCTGCACAGAGAAACCCTGTCTCAAAAAACCAAACCAAAACAAAACAAAACAAAAAAGTCAGGGAGATACCCATTTAGGAAGAGTCACTTACTCAAACAAGTTTGTTTCCCAAGAATCTTACTGTGTCTGTCTTCACTAAAAAGTCATCAACCTCAGTGTATTCCACAGTCCTGCCTACTTAATACCAAGTTATAAAACTTTAATGTAATCAAGCCAGGAAATCAGGGTTTTTATCAACTGAAGTTAATTTTTTTCCTTTTATCCTGATGAAAGGTTGTTTTATTATTTTTTTAAACATTATTTATTGTGTGTGTATGTTGTGGGGAAGATAACTATTTCACTGTGTGAGTCCCAGGGATAGAATGCATGTTGTCGGGCTTGGTGACAGATGCCTTTGTCTCTGAGACATCTCATCACCCTGTTTTGCTTTTTGAAAGCCTAGGTTGTTTTGAAGATACTGAGCTAATATTATTGGAAGTAAGGACTTGTACTTTTAAAGAGATGAACCAAATCTGGGTTATTTCATGTGCTAAGTGTGTATTTTGTTTTCAAAATTTATGTTTTTTGTTCCTACGATCTATTTTTAAACACTTATCTTGTCTGGCTGTTTCAGATTTACAAGAAAATAAACTCCTTCTCTGTTTAGTTTACAGACGACCCAACTCTTGCCATCTGCAACGACAGCGGAGGCTCTGTGTTTGAGCTAACATTTAAGTAAGAGACTAATGGACGCTTGTTGGAAAATGGAAAGATTAGCTGTTTAATGGTTTGAAATTGAACGTGGAGAGGCCTGGAAAGTCCAGGTGTTTGCAAATAGGTTCTGGCTGTGTTATAGTTACCTGGGGAGCTTCCAAGACACGTGGGAGTCTAGGCCTGGTCTCTATGATTTTATCTCAGATCTGAATTGGGATTCTAGACGCAGACTCCCNGGGAGACTCTTCCATGCTCCCAGGTTAGAAACTGTTCTGCATAGTTCACTAATTTTAGTTTGGGCTCCAAGCTCACTGAGTAATGGCAGGTACAAAAAGGGGTTTCTTGCCTTCAAATTGTCCTGTTTTACTTGTTAAATAGGAGTAAAATTTGTCTAACTAGCTGGAAGAGTATTTGTGAAGCTGAGGTTTAAAAGTATAGAATACAAAATATAATATGTATTTCCTTTCTGTAAATTCTCAAGGTTAATGTCTATATTTGTTTCTTAGGTTTTTCATAGCTTCTTAGATATTAGGCACAATGTAATTGGTGAAACAACATGAGTCATTTACCCAGCTAGTGTTTATTGAACATTGCCTGTGTGCAGACATTTGTCTAGACACCAGAGTTAGAGTTATGAACCAGTCAGAGTCCAAATAGTTGGGGTGAGCATGGGGAGACAGGTACAAGCCGAAAAATAAATATTATAATTGGATAGATTTGAATGATGTGAGGAGACAGACCTATGTGCTGGCTTGCACTTGACCGTAACTCAGGAAGTCTTCAGTAGAAGGTGACATTTGAGAAGAAAGAGCTGAGGGATCAGAGTCAGCAAATGAAAAATTCCAGTGGAAGTGAACAGTCATCCCAACACAAGGCACACGTGGGGATGCAGAGGAGCCAGTGGTGGCTGGAGTATGGCTGCCAGGGGTGACAGTGGTAGGAGAGGCAGGAAGGCAAGAGCCAGATCTTACAGAATTAAGACCCGGGTAAAGAGTTTGGATTTCATGTTCATACAGAGGTAAGTCAGTGGAGTGTTGTTACTAGAAGAGTGGTAGGTGTGACCTGTGCAGTGAAGAGATTCTGTCATGTGGAATGTGTAGCTAGAAGTGGCTGGCTAGTCAGTCAGGCTGGAAGTAATAGTGTCCTGGGTTATCACTGAATTGATTGTGAACGTCTTACGTTTTCAGGAGAGTGATGGGAGTGAGGACGTGTGAATCAAGGTGTCTGTTCAGCGGCTCCAAGGGTGAAGTGTGCTGCATTGAGCCCCTGCATTCTAAGCCCGAGTTGAAAGATCACCCCATCACACAGTTTTCACTCTTGGCCATGGCATCTTTAACAAAGGTAGGCGCCTTCAGAAGATGGAACTCTTAACTTTTAGAGACTTTGAACAGTTTGAGAATTACAAGGTAAATATTGAAAATAATCTATATTTTCTCCTGTAGATATTGGTCATTGGGTTGAAACCATCCCTGAAAGTATGGATGACTTTTCCCTATGGACGGGTGAGCATGACTCTGTTTTGTTGGCAAAAGGAAGGACAGGTCTGGAGGATGGAGGGAGTGATCTATAGGGTGAATTCTATGCAGTTGTCCAAACATATAGCTATAGAATGGTAGTGAGCTCCCAAGGGCATTGGCTTAAGAAAGCCAAGCAGGGTAAAGTGGCATTTAGGAGTCATGCGAAGTTGTACTTTGGTGTCTTTAATGTCTTAAGCCTTTCTTTCATGAACAGCATAGTCAGCTTGTTTCTAAGCTTGTTCGACAGTGTCTGTATATTGCTGTCCTGATTCTTTGTAGTTACACCCTCTCTCATGCACGGCTTTTCTTACTTTCATTCACTGCTCTTTTGAGGTCAGTAAAATGTCCTTATTGGATGAACACTGATGGACAAGCTGGTGTATTGAATGCAGCCTTACCGCAGTGTCCAAGAACACTGTGTGACTGCTATGTGACAGCTGAGCTGTGTGACGGCTGAGCTGTGTGACGGCTGTGCTGTGTGACGGCTGTGCTCTGTGACAGCTGTGCTGTGTGATGGCTGTGCT
>LZPO01044194.1:370709-382265 GCA_001675575.1 Neotoma lepida
AAAAACAAAACAAGAAACCCCAAGGCGTTTTAACTTTTATACTTAAGGGGAAAAAATGAAACAGTTTTTGTGAGAGAGAATTTGTAAAGGAATTGAGCTGGTGACAATAAGCCTAGTAGATTTAAGGGAAGAATAACTGGAGACAGGTAGCCTACAAGGCTTTGGTCGCTGTCTTAGGGTTTCTGTTGCTGTGAAGAGACACCATGAGCATGGCAATAACTGTTTATAAAAGAAAACATTTAATTGGGGCTGGCTTACCAGAGGTTTAGTTCATTATCGTCATGGTGGGAAGCATGGCAGCATGCAGGCAGACATGGTGCTGGAGAAGTAGCTGAGAGTTTTACATCTTTGATCTAGAGGCAGCAGAGTATAGCTTAAGCATATGAGACCTCAAAGCTGCTCCCAAAGTGACATACTTCCTGCAACAAGGCCACACCTCCTAATAGTGGCACTCCCTATGGGCCAAGCATTCAAACACACGAGTCTATGGGGGCCATTCCTATTCAGACCAGCACAGAAGAAGTATTTGGGAGATATGCCAGGAGGCTGGCTAGGTGTAGTAGCTTGGGACATTAGAAGGCAAAGATGGCTTGGAGAGGAAGAAAAAAGATGCTTTAGGAACCAAGAGAGGAACATAGGGGAGGAGGAGGAGGAGGAGGAGGAGGAGGATGCAGCTCATATTGGTATTAATGTTACTATAGAAAGGCAGCTGTGATAATGCCTTAAGCAATTTATATCAGTAGTGTGTAGGTAAGCACTGTGAATTTNTGGTCACGTGTTTTCCTAAGCCATTCATCTTCAAGTAGGAAAAGAGGACGCTGTGAGATATCTGTGGGAAACTTCCTATAAACAAGAGTGCTAATGACCCTCTTTAGTGGTGTCGGCAGCACAGTCTGTAGGTTTTGCTTCGGTCTTTCTTCTGTTTGTAACTTCAGAGCACGCACTATACATGAAGAGTGTTCTAGCCACAAAATGTACAAAACAGGTCATGCAGCAGGTAGCGAGCACACTAAGGCAGCAGCAGCCAGTGTCTCAAACTCAGGCTTTTCCTGGGTAGGATGGCTGGTAGGGGCTGGAGAGATGGCTCAGTGGCTAAGAGCACTGGCTGCTCTTATAGGGGACCTGGGTTTGAGTCCCAGCACCCATATGGTGGCTCACAAACACAACATAATTCCAGTTACAGAGGATCCAGTGCCCTCTTCTGGCTTCCTTGGGCAATAGGCATGTGCACAGTGCACATACATTCATGCAGGCAAAACATTCACACACACAGAAAGAAATGAATCTTAAAAAGAATACTGTTAGATTTTAAACTTGCACTTGTAGCCAAGATAGAGAATGGGGAATTAGATTTACTTCCTTACTTAAAATACCAAAAAAACCACCCCAAAACAAACAAACAAAAAAACCCAAAACAAAACCACTACTACTAATAATAATTAGGAACGAAACAGACAGTTTTCAAGACAGTGGGCCCCAGTAATGATGGATGGCAAATCTTAGACCAAGCAGGAAACAAATGATATGAGCTTGTTAATTCTTTACCTTCTGGTCCTCTGGTTTTCTGGCTTGTGGCTTAGGGAAGAGGAACACAACTGGGTGGACACTGGCACTGAGGAAACAGAGCTGAGGGACAGGGAAAGCAAGGAGATTCATGTCTATGGACGGTGCTGGAGAGTNGCCTGNAGTCTTCTGCTGGACAGCTGTTCAGCATGTGTGTAAGGAAATTGCCCAAGGACAGGGGAAGAGCCACTAGAGAGGCTGAAAGGGAAATATATCCACGGCACCCACAGACCGTACTTTCTGCCTGCTTAGACCAGCTAGAGCAGACGCTGGCCAGGGCACTCGGGCACTGCAGCTCAGTAGTTACACTTGAAACAGAGAACATGCTAGGCTGGTAAACACTAACAAATCTTAAAGGCAGATGAAATGGGATCAGACTGGAGTTGGAGGTATGACTCAGTGGTACAGTGCTTCCCCAGCAGAGGCCCTGGGTCCAGTCCCTAGAATCCAAGCAAGCAAGCACACCCCAGAGGGCAGGGATCAGAGCAAATGAAACACAAGAATATCAATATGGAAATTCCTGTGTGTCACCAAAGTAAAGCTCACAGTGTGTGCCTTGATTAGAGATCCCTTGGTATCCAGAGAGGGAGGAAAGCTTAGACTGGAAAGGGGGAACCAGTCAAGACCGGCTCAGCCCTGACACAGGTGTTAGGATGAGCAGACAGGATGCAGCAGTTTTTGCCCTAATCTTTTGTTTCGTATTAATTTTTTTAAAGTTAACAATAGTGGTTTCCTCATGGTGTCTCATACACAGACGTTGTCAGACCTCACCTTCATTCCTTTCTCTTTCCACTCTCCTCCCCCACTGCCCACCCTCCAGCTGTTCCCCTTCTGCTTTCATATTACATGTTGTCCTTTACCCTCTATTTCCCACCTCTCCTAGATCTCCTCCTGTCCTCTTATAATTCCCTTTTTAGTTTTGTGACTTAGGAGCACACATAAATACACACACACACACGTACATTTTAAATTTAGGTTCTGCGTAAGAGAGAAACCATGTAGTTCTGATCCCACTGAGTCTGGCTCATCTGACTTAACATAATCATTTCCATTTGCATCCATTTTCCTGCAAATGTCATGATTTCATTTTTCTTTATGGTTACATAAAATTCCCTTATGTCTATGGACCATTCTTTATCCATTCATCTGTTGAAGGACACCTAGACTGGTTCTGCTTCCTGACTATTGTCACTACTGTGACAGCAGACATGGATGTGCAAGTCTCAGTGTTGTTATACATTAGCACAATCCTAATCCTTGTGTTCAGAAAGTTAAGTGAAGACATGGGATCAGATTCCAGTGGTGAACAGACAGCTTGAGGTGAAAGTAGAGCTGCCGGAAGGCGTTGAGGGAGAGTCGAGATCGCAGAATGAAAGGTGAACGAACTTGATGTAGTGACAGAAATGATGCAAGATGGGATTTCCTGGAGAAGCCTGTGGTGCCAGTGTTAAGGTGTACAGAGTAATGACACCATAATCTGGTGGCCTTAGTCGGAGCAAGCCGGTCATGAATATCATCAGGCAGAAACTGGACAAAAAGCATCTTGGCTTCTTCTTTTGCCTTTTCACCCCCACCCTCTCTGGAGCAGAGGATGGAACCTAGGGCCTAGCACTTGCCTAGTCCTTGAAGACTAGCTTCCACAATACTGGAAGGTGTTATCCAAGCTGCTAGAGGAGGAAAGCATTCAATAACCCAGCTGTGACACCTGAACCACAGCAGTGGCCAGCAGGACAAGATATTCCTAAAAATATAGTAGTGGCATTCATATCTTGGTGTCAACCGACAGCTGTGCAACTTGACTTAAGATGCGCTTGAGAAGAGGTAATCATTCCTGGTACTGAAAATCTAGTCAACCACCTGTGGCTAGTGAAGGTCTAGATCTCAGAGGAGAGCCTATTGCCACTTCCTACACCAGTACATTCCTGACTGCTACCTAATCTTTGTCATTGTGTCCCAAAATAGGTGTAGCTGTCACCCAGTAAGTAGCAGGTGGCAATAGTTTGCAGTCACATTTACAAGTTAGNGTCTTTCCTTCCCTTTCCACGTTATCTGAGAAAGAGAAAGGCTGTTTATGGAAGTGGGGAATGACTTCTGGAACTTCGTCTTTTCAGTCACTTCCACTGGCAATCAAGCAACAGAGTTTTTTCTCACTTGCCGATAGGTGAAAACTATATTGACTTAAAATGTCTCTACATTCAGCATTCTTTTACAGTTTTTTTTATTTATTATTTGTGTGTGTGCACCACAGTGTATGTGTGGAGATCGGAGGACAGCTCTGTGGAGTTAGGTCTCTTCCTCTACCCATTCCTGGTGCTGAGGCTGGAACTCATCATCAGCTTGTGCAGGAGTGTCAACCTGCTGGGCCTCTCAGGGGCCCTGTGACTGACATGCTTTTTTTTAATTAATTTATTTTTATTTTATATTGGTGTTTTGCTGTGGGTGTCAGGTCCCCTGGAACTGGAGTTACAGATAGTAGTGAAAATCTAGTGATATAGGTGCTGGGAATTGATCCTGGGACCTCTGGAAGAACAGTCAGTGCTCTTAACCACTGAGCCATCTCGCCAGCCTGTGATTGACATTCTTACTTGTAGCATGTGTGATTTTGCCTTGTTTGTGTATTTGACAGGCTTTGGTTGGAGAGAAGGCTTGCTATCAATCCATCAGTAGCTATGGGGGTCAGATCTTCTATCTGGGGACAAAGGTAAGCTCTTTTCACTCTGCTCTGTGTGTCATCAGGATAGCTGAGGAAGAAGGTGGCTGATAAGGAACAGTGCATTGCAAAGTGAATTCTGACCAGCATCGATCCAAATCTTAGAACAGTTATATAGCCAAAGATTTTTGATAACTTACCATTTTCTTTTTCACTTAAGATCTGATTTTACCTTTGTGTGGGTGCTAATAGGACACTTATTTTCCTGATTCAGAGATTTGCTTTTATAGCTTAATGTCAAGTATCTAGTTTCTTTTTTTATTAGAATTTTTATGTCTTGCTTTGATCAACATATACATTGGGAAGTGACTATCATAATAAGCTAATTAAGTATCCATCGCCTTGTTTAGTTGTCATTTGTGTGGGGGATGGGGACGCTTGAGATCAGCTTCCTCAGCAGACTTCAAGGTCATATCTAGTTCCTTTTCCTGCTGCTGTGATGACAAACGCAACCTCAGGGAGAAGGGCTGAGTTTAGCTCCCAGATCATGGCACCTGTCATGGCAGGGAGGTCAGGGCAGCTCACAGTCAGAGTGAGTGACTAGTGAATGCTCAGTGCTGTTCCATTCCTTTTCTCTTATATAGTCCAGGATCCCCTGGGCAAGGACCCCACGTACACTAAGATGGGCCTTCTCACATGAGTTAATGCAATCAGGAGACTCTCCTATAGACATGTCAACAATTGATGCAGACACCACAGGCAGGAAGGACCTAACTATGTGTATTTGTTGTCTAATTAAAATGCTCTTTAATGTAGATCAACTTAAGATATATTGAAGTGCATTGAGGTGTTTGACTTAGAATAATTGGCATTAGAGCAATTTATTTTTCAACATAAATGGACAGTTTTCTTCATTGTTAAAATTCAACCAAAATATTGCCAAGTTGGTGCAAGAAGTGAGCCTAGATTGTCTGTTTCCCTTGAGTGTTTGCTTCTTTACTCTTCCTGTGAGTACTTGAGAACCCACTAGTCAATTCCAGGGTATATTTCCATCGGAGATGGGAAATGTGCTTTACTTAGAGATCTGAAATGAGAAATGCAGCTGGAGTGAATGCGTCTCTGAGTGCATCTGCTAACGGCCATCTTCATTTCCTCCTGTTTTCTAGTCTGTTTACGTGATGATGCTCAGGAGCTGGAGGGAGGTGAGTTCACTGTGATCTTCTGCGTGGGGACCGAAGTGGCAGCAGCTTCATGTTTTTGTTGACTTTGCAGATGATAATTTGGACTCTTTAATATCAGAAGAATACATAAAAGCCATTTTAACTATTAGGTACTTGATATGCTGAAACTGATTATATCAGAATTTGGTAACTGCTCTGCTGTCAGAGAGAACATAGCATGAGGAAGAATGCTTTATTAATCAATGAAAGTTAAAAGGGGATAGCTTTGTTTGTGTAGTGATAATCTGTTGTTTTAAGTTACTAAAGAAGTGTAAAAAAAAAGATTTGTATTTGAGTCTATTCAAGATAAACAGTGGCTTCATCAAGAGTTGACTCCCATTTGAAATAATCTAGAGACTGGCAGGCTGTAGCTAGTATGGGAGCTCCATCATCGTTAGATGCTATCCCACTTCACCGTCCTTATGTTTGAGTCCTTAGTCTCAAGATCACTGTATAATCCAGGATCGTTACTAGAGGCTCCAACTGTTATGTCGAGGATCTGTGAAGGAGGAAAGAGGAAAAAAAGGCCAGCGCCAACTTTTAAAGATAGTATACATTTAGAANTACCAGAAAACACTTCCACTTGTTGACCAGAGTTCCGTTGAATTGCCCCCAAAAGATACAAGGGAATCTTAGAAATTGCGTTTAGCTGGTGTATTCCTGTTTCTAGTGAGCTTGGAGCTTGTTGTTAAGAAGGAGGCAGTTGCCTCCTACGCTAAGCAGCCAGCCATCTCTCCTACGGTAGCCCCGTTGTTCCCTTTCTGTGTGCAGGCTCTCCTTCTGCCATCCATACAAGCCCACAGGCACACAGCGCCCAGTGCTTTAGGAAGCTCTGGCTTAGTCAAAGTCCTGTGCCGAAATGTGTTCGCTCTCAAGCAGCAGTTCTGTAAAGGTAGAGTTGGAATTCCGACTGGTAGTTGGTCAGATAAAAGGGACTGGAATGTCTCCTTTACTCGTTTTAGAGAATGGATCATCTCCTGAAGCAGGATTGTCTTACAGAAGCCTTGGCTCTTGCGTGGTCTTTCCATGAAGGAAAGGCAAAAGCAGTCGTGGGTAAGTAAGTAGATAGCTGCTGTGGAACTGGAAGTGTCATTGTAAAGAGTCTGTTCATAAGGGAAATTTACTATGCGAACAAAGGGGAAGTACACCGAGGAGCTGTTAGTCTAGTGGGGGTGAGATATTCCCATCATCCAGCATTCTGATGTTGAGGCTTGTTTTAATTGAATGTGTTAGCGTGGGTTGCGGATGGGAGACCAGAACCCAGGTTCCCTTCTGGANTGAGCACTAACTTTTGTTTCCTGTTGGACTTTGTTTCTCTAAAGGGCTATCGGGGGATGTCAGTAAGAGGAAGGCTGTCGTTGCGGATCGGGTATGCAATGCAGATTTGCTTTTTATATTTGCAAATGTCTTTGAGGATGATCAGGCAAATGACTGTACTCGAAAGTGGGTCAGGCTGTAAGTCCCAGGTGTGGTCTGCAGTGCTGTGTAAAGTTTTACCACTGCCCTCCCCCATGAAGATAGTAAATCAGCAGAACAGTCAAGAGAACACAGAGGAGAAGGAATACTTGGGAATCCAGATTCATGAATGGTTTGTCCATCCTCTGCAGGGAGGATTACTGAGGCACTTAACTCCAGGTTTTCATTTCCTGAGCAACATAGTACCACCAAGGTCTGGAACATACAGACATTTCTTAGGGAAGATTAGCAAATTAATACTAGCTCTTCATCTGAGAGAATTAGGGAATAAAGCCACTGAAATCCCAACTGTGTTTCTAATACAGTGATAAAGCATGATTCAGTATTAACCATGCATGTTAAATATTGAGCAAATGTAGCCATTCCTCTTGATTCTGACACAAAGCTATTTTTCCTATAGATGGTAGAGATCCTGTTCCATTATGCAGATCGGGCTCTGAAAAAGTGCCCAGACCAGGGAAAAATCCAAGTGATGGAGCAGCACTTTCAGGTATGCCTCTTAGTGCGTGTCAGCTCATGACGGCTAGCTGTAGATGCTCTGACGCATCCCCTCGGCCTTGCACATGTGATGCTCTCACGCATCCCCTGGCCTCAAGCACGTGATGCTCTCATGCATCCCCTTGGCCTCAAGCACGTGATGCTCTCACGCATCCCCTCGGCCTCAAGCACGTGATGCTCTCACGCATCCCCTGGCCTCAAGCACGTGATGCTCTCACGCATCCCCCCCGGCCTCAAGCACGTGACTTCCAGGTTTTGGCTGCTCAGCATCCTTTAGTGTTGAGAGCGTTGTTTCAGAGTTTGCAGGGAAATCGTACAAGACTGAATTGTAAAGAAGTGTCTAATAGATGGGAAGAGAAAGTGAAGTGCTGCTCACTGCTGTGTGAAGGGACACCTGTGACTTGACACCTTACTGTGGGTGACATTGCTAATGGCTCACATTTATATTAACTAGGGTTGTTAAGGAGGGAGTGGGCTGAGGTTTAAATTTAGCTCCCCAAACACCTGTGACTCAAGATATACATATAAAATAAATATATGCATGTATATGTATATTACAGTCTATAAAATATGTTAATGAAAGATGTTTAGATTATCTTAGAGCTTAATGAAAATGCAAGCCAAGGAACAGCTTAAAGATATGCATATGTATTATGCTGGTTTTCCTATCTGCAGTGATCTCCAGTTATATTTGTTATAAATCTGTTTACAACAAACCCCTACAGCGGCAGCTCTCTCCTGTCCCTGTATTGTGTGTGTGTGTGTGTGTGTGTGTCTGTGTGTGTGTGTGTCTGTGTGTGTGTATGTGTGTGTGTGTGTGCTCACATGCATGCGTGCGTGTATGTGTGCCGCATGTACATTTATCAGATTGAGGGCCTTTCACATACGGGGCAAATACTTTGTTAATTTTCTAAAGATCTATTTATTTTATGTGTATGAATGTCTTGCCTGTNTGTATGTATGTGAACCACTAGCCCCTGGAAGTCAGAAGAAGGTGTTGGCTCCCCAGGGAACCAGAGTTACAAATGGTTGCCAGCTACCATGTGTGTGCTGGGAATTGAACTCAGGTCCTCTGTATGAACAACCAGTGCTTTTAACCACTGAGCCACCTCTCCAGCCCCACGGGGCAAGTACTTTAGCTCTGAGCACATTCCCTAGCCAGTCTTAAGTCTTCTTTAAATAAATATTTAAGTATCAGGAACAACAAACATTTCTAAAAAGAGCCAGATGGTAAATTTTAGATGTTTTAAGTCACAAATGGTTTCTGTCACTCCTCTTCTTCCTCCTCCTCCTCCTTCTCCTCCTCCTCCTCCTCCTCCTGTTGCGAGAAACCAAAGTGGGGGCCTGGCACACACCGAGTACACACTGCCATGGTGTATGTGTAGAATTCAGAAGACAGCTCCTGGGAGTTCTCTCTTTCCACCACATCTGTCCTGTGGCCTGAGCTCAGGTCATGAGGGTTGGTGGCAGGTGCCTTTACCTGCAGAGTCATCTTTTTGGTCCCCACCTTTTTTGTTTGTATAGTTTGTTTTGAGGCAGAGTCTCACAGTGTAGATCTGGCTAGGCTGGAACTTGCTGTGAAGACCAGACTGGCATCAAAGTCATAGAGATTCACCTGTCTGTCTCAGTCTTCCAAGTGTGGTGATTAAAGGCCTGTACCACCAGGCCTAGCTAAGAACCAGTCTTTGTTGTGACAGGATTTGGCCCATTGGCTTGACTATATGTCCCTTGATTTCATATAAATTAAACTATACGTAATAATATACATATAATATATTATATATATTATATATATAATATAATATATGTGGTTCTTCCTGTTTTAAAGATTATAGTACACCTGAAATTTGTGTGTGTGTGTGTGTGTGTGTGTGTGTGTGATTTTTCGAGAAGGGTTTCTCTGTGTAACAGCCCTGGCTGTCCTGGAACTCGCTTTGTAGACCAGGCTGGCCTCGAATGGACAGAGATCCGCCTGACTCTGCCTCTTGAGTGATGGGATTAAAGGTGTGCCCAGCCAGCTGAAATATTTTTAATATATATTAATGGAAACATTTAAAATAAATTTAGGAATTTTGGTTTTTTACAGAGCAGGAACTGATATCATCATCATCATCATCATCATCATCATCATTATTAAAATTATTAAATACAAGGTCTCACTGTGTAACCAGGGCTGGCCTAGAATTTGCTATGTAGACCAGACTGGTCTTGAACACACAGAGTTCTGTCTGCCTTTGCTTCCCAAGTGCTGGATTTTGATATTGGTATTTTTATATCTCTATTTGATGCTCAGAACTTAGAGTATAAGCATAGATATGGCAATTAAGAGCTTCATGTNTCAGGAACATTTGCTTTCCTGATCTGCACTGTTCAGTGCAGATTCCATTGCTGCTTGACTGGGCCTTGTTTGTCAGTAGAGAAGGTAAATGAGTCCAATAAAGTTATAGGTAACCTGAGAGGAAACCACACAGCAGACAGAAAGGGAACAGAATAGCTTAGGGGTAATATCTTGTGTGCACTGGTATTTTATTGGCCAGTTGAGGCGGCCCAGTGAGTAAAAGCACTTGCAGTGGAAGCCTGAGGACCTGAGTTTGGTTCCTAGATCCCACGAGTTCTGACTCCAAACAATTCTCATGTGACATCCATTTGTAAGCCATGGCACATGCATGTGCCCCCCCCACATCCTATACACACATGTACACACACAATAATAAAAAATATGCCAGATAAAGACAGTTTTAATGTTTTCCTAACAATACACTTCACCAAGAGGCAGTGAGATGGTATTCATTGAANGTATGTTTTGTTAAAAAGAAGCATCCCTTGGGGAAAGATGGGAGAAATTAGTTGAGTGGGGAGCAGAGACAGAGACATGTATTCACACATAGCACAGGGCTCGGGACCAAGTGTCCAACANGTGAACATGGGTGATGTTTTGTATTTATCCTATAACAGTTTGTAAATCACAACATCTTCAGATATGGAGAGAGGTATCTACCTAAAGTTAGATGCTGGAAGAATGCTAAGACTTCAGAGGAGAACGAATATAGTTCAGATTTTGCCTTCTAAAGTACTAAGGAGTTTAGCTAGCTAGCCACCCAACCANCTAACCATCCAAGCAAACAAAACAGTGATCATTGACAAAGACCCACTGAGCAAATACTGCACGTGCTGGGCAGCAATCAAAGTGTGTGGCTTTCATTTCATTGAGTTCTCACAGTTCCATGAATTGTCCTCTTTTTATCTGAGGAGGCATAGAGGTTAAGTTACTTTCCAGCATAGTAGTGCCGCTGAAGTGGTAGAGCCTGGACTCAGCTCTGAGTCAGTTCCTGACTTCAGAGCCCGGTGCTTAGCAGCCATTGTAATGCTGTGTTCAGAGCCAACGAAAGAAAACATAGATGAGTGGGAATGAATTAGTAGATGGTCATGAAGGATAATTTCATGGCTGCCTGTATACCTAGTAGAGTGCTGGCCTAGTCAGCACCACGCCCTGGTTTGCACTGTAGTGTTATGTAAACTGGTGAGGTAGCACACACCTGTAAACACAGCACACAGGAGCTGGAGGCAGGAGGATGCATCAGAAGTTGAAGATCATCTTTGGCTGTGTAGCAAGTTCAGTGCAACAGGCTACATGGGGCCATCTCAAAATTTAAAATAAAATATGTCTTAGTTAGGATTTTTATTGCTGTGAAGAGACACCATGACCACAACNACTCTTATAAAGGAAAACACTTAATTGGGGTGGCTTACAGTTTCAGAGGTTCAGTCCCTTATCATCATGGCAAGGATCATGGCAGCGTGCAGGGACACATGGTGCTGGAGTAGCTGAGAGTCCTACATCCTACAGGCAACAGGAAGTCGACTAAAAGTCACATTGAGGGAAGCTTGAGCAACAAAGACCTCAAAGTCTGTCCCTACAGTGACACACTTCCTCCAACAAGGCCACACCTCCTAATAGTGCCACTCTCTTTGGGAGCCATTTGCCTTCANACCACCACAAAATAATTCTAGTAGACACTCATCTTTTTGTTTCTAACCATTAATGCACATCATATGATAGACTCTATTACAAACCCTTTGCCTTAATCTATTTAGCATTATAAAAAAAATCTAAAGGTAGTTACTTTATAAAGGAAAATAGATCCATTC
>LZPO01044194.1:397136-412320 GCA_001675575.1 Neotoma lepida
TTCATTTATTATGTATACAGAAGAGGGCACCAGATCTCATTACAGATGGTTGTGAGCCACCATGTGGTTGCTGGGAATTGAACTCAGGACCTCTGGAAGAACAGTCAGTGCTCTGAACCTCTGAGCCACCTCTCCAGTCTGTTAACTTCTATGCTGTTTGCTGAACTTGTAGTTTTCCTGGAGAAGTGAAGGATTAGAGACAGATGAAGCTCATCTGCAGGTCACTAGGAATATTTAGGTGTCAGAAGTGGGAGAAGGGTACNTCCTTTGACATGTCCTACTCCATTGTGTCTTCCCTCTTACCTGTCCACTCCTGTTACTATCACTGCTTTAAGGTGCAGTTGCCCTAAGAATTGAACACAGGATGTAGGTCAGAGAGCAGCGTGCTTTTCAGCAANCCACTGAACGTCTTCAGCTTCATTTGTCTTGTACTTATTTATGTATTTATTTTGATGAGGAGAACATGCCACAGCCTGAGTGTGTAGGTGAGAGGAAAATTCAGAGAATCACTTCTCTCCTTCTGTCCTGTGGGACCTGAGATCAAATCCAGGTTTCCAGGCTTGGCGGCAAGCTCCCTTACCCACTGAATCATTTTGCTGGCCCTGTTTGCTTTGAGGCAGTTTTGTTTTTAGTCCAAGATGGCCTTGAACTGATAACCACCCTGCCTCAGCTTTCTGGGTGGTAGGATTACTGGAATGCATCACCGTGTCTGCCAACATCTCTTATGCTGTAAAGAATTGTTGGGAAGGTTTACTTTGTGCAATATTGCAAAGTTCAGTGCAAACATTGTTAATGTTTCTATTAAACTGATGTGAATTGAAGTTTGGAAAAGATGTGACATGCGTAGACTAAATTTAATTGGGGTTTGGAATGTTCCTAAAGCTACCTTTTTTTTTTTTTTCCTTTCTGTTACAGGGATCTTTTATTTAGCCAAATGTATGACAAATTAAGTGAAAACTCAGTGGCAAAAGGAGTGTTTTTGGAGTGCCTTGAGCCATATATTTTAAGTGATAAACTGGTGGGGATTACACCCCAGGTCATGAAAGACTTGATTGTTCATTTTCAAGACAAAAAACTAATGGAAAATGTGGAAGCTCTCATCGTACACATGGACATCACCAGCCTAGATATTCAGCAGGTAAGTTGACAGTCTGCTCACTCNAGTAAGCACTGTTCTTTCATTGATCGTATTTGCCTGACAATAAGGCCTCTCCCTGCCTTCCACAGACTCTAGTTATTGAGCCCTTTTGCTTATATTAGGTAATAAATGCCCCCAAGCCAGAGAGTGTGTCTTGTGTTCCTTGGCCATTCTTCAGAGCTCCTGGCAGTTCATCTTTAAATCACCTAGTTAATGCTTTTTGCCTGACCCTTCCTCAGTTCGCTCACTCACATAGCTTTCATCTGGCAGGTTGTTTTCAACCATGGGTACCTTCTCATTAATAAAGACCATATTTAAGAGAATGATGTCATTTAAAAATCAGCTAGTATATGAAGCAGAACTGAGTTTTGAAGTGAGAGGATGGTGTGAGAGGTAATGACAGGGCTTTTTAGAGCAAGTCAGCAGCCTGTGGTTGATGGCATGTGTGGGGTTCAGGCAGCCTGTGGTTGATGGTGAGCTTTCAGTTTTTACGTGAGGGTCATTTTTGTTGTTTGAAGCACTTCACACTTTAATCCTTTAACTCACATCCGTCCTCATGATGAGTGTGTTGCTCCTAGAGTGTCCAAGCTTCTCCAGTTAATCTGAGTGGCTTTCAGATGTCTTAGGAGGACCAGTACCTTCGAAAGGTTCAGATCCCAAGAAAGAGAGCTTGGAAACATCATTATTATTTTCCTAATGTTGGTGAGCATTTGAGGTAAAGCAGGGTTCTCTGTGCCATGGCTTTTTGGTATGTGGGTGATTTGGTATAGACAGCATGGTCTGACAACAGCCCAATGTTTTGAGAACATATTATCACTTTGCTCCCATATGACTGTCACATCTAGGAGAAATTATTATTTCTTCCCAGTGTTTTCAGCTTTTTCTAAGTACAATGTAAATATGCTCTGATCTCTCTCCCTCCCTCCCTCCCCCTGTGCGTGCATGCGTTCGTGCATGCATGTTTGCTGGTGTGTATCTTTGGATGTAGGGGCCAGAGCTCAGTCTTGGTGCTGTTCTTTAGGAGTATACAGCTTATGTTTGGGCCTGTCACTGTGACCTGAGCTCTGTGATTAAGCTAGGGCTACTGGCCAGAGCTCCAGGGGTCTTCCTGTCTTCAGTTCCCTGGTGCTGGGATTATATGTACACCACCATGCCTGGTTCTTTTCATGGGTGCTGAGGATTAAACTCGGCTCCTTAAGTTTGGGTGGCAAGCACTGTACTGACAGAGCTGTCTCTCCAGGCCCTGAATAGTATTTTTAAATCCTTATTTTATCTTCTCTTATCTGCAGCATTTGTTAACTCCTTCCATAGTGCTTGTTGCATATCAGGGTCTGAGGATGCTGAAGCTATCCTGGTTGTCAAGTGTCTCTTCATAAAGCTTAAACCTAAGGAGAGAAGTTTGGCAGAAGCAGAAAGATAAGTAAACGAACCAGAAATTATTTGAAAACAAGTGTTAGATTACAAATAAGAAAGGATGATATAGTAGAGATAGGCTACCTGAGGCTAGCTGACTATAGAGAATCTTTCTGACTGACAGAAGGTATCAGAAAACTGAGAGTGGTGGTGTGTGTCTGTTATCCCAGGATTTGGGATTGTGGAGGATTAGAGGTTCAAAATACAGAGTAAGTAAGACTACAGCCAGCTTGGGATCCATGAGATTCTCTTTCAAAGAAAAAAAAATGACATTCAGACACAGAGAGAAGAAATCAGTGTTGCATGTATTTTGATGCAAAGATCATTTTAGGTAAAAACCAATGTAAAGGAGGAGAAGAGATTCTGCCTTGTGTGTTAAAATGGCAGGAAAGAGGCAAGCAGATCTGGAGCCCGATGATTAGAAGCAGAGCTCGCAGGACAAGGAAAAGTTTGTTCATTGTGTTCTAAGTGCTGTATAGAAACATTAGACTATTTTAAGCAAAGTCACTCTGCTGCCAGGGATGGTAGTTGGAGGTCAGTGTGATGGAGGTCAGTGTGATGGAGAAAGCCAGTTTGAGCTGACATTTTGGAGACTAAGCTGGGTGTGAGGATGAGTGAGTGAGGGAATGAGGGTATTTAAAGGTGGTGTTTACGGGCAGGGTGAACAGTGATCACCTGAAGGTGATCGGAAGACAAGCAGTCTGACTCTGAGAGACAGAGGCAGGAGTCTTGCTTGCCATTTGTCTTGCGATTGCTGCTTGGTGAAGATGTTAAACAGCTGGATGGGCAGAGGGGAGATTAGTGTTGAAGACATGTCAGTCACAGTAAAGAGAGAGAGGGCGGAAATCCTACAAATACCTCATGTTTTTCTACTTATGCCTCTGGCCACTTGTCCTTGTCTCTGCCAANCCGTTCTCCTCCAGTCCTTTTGACAGTGGATGATATGACACAGCCCTCGTGGGAACGGAAAACAAGGACCTCATTCTGCTAGCTGTCTACTCTTTTCCCTAAACGTTTCCTGTCCTCTCTGTTCATCCACACCACAGTGCTTTCCCATGTAGTTTCCTGTCCTTACTATCTCCTGCCCGTGCAACCCCTCTTTTGACTCACGTGCCAGGTGTCCTTTAGGTCCTTGCTCATGTTGTTCTGAATGACTTTGAATGCTGAAGAGGGAGTCGGGCTCCTTTAGAATGCTTACCGTAATCATAAGCTATTGTGTNTGTGCATGTGTGTTTAGTTAAATATCTTTTATAAGTCTTTTTATTATTTCTTTTATTTTTGAGAATATAGTATAATTATATCATTTTCCTTTCCCTTTCCTCCCCCAAACCCTCTCATATATCCCTCTTGATAAGTCCTAACTTACACCATTTTATTGTCTTCTTCAATGGGTGTCCAAGCCGAGTGTAAGCTCTAGGAAGACAGAGTTCCAGGCTGCATTTTTCTGAATCACTTTATTCTAGTGCTAAAGAGATGTTTTGTGAATTTTTGAAGAATTGTGTTAATGATTAAAAGTAAAATGAATATTGAAAAGAGAAGGTTACAAAGAAACGAATAGATGTTGAGGGCTATTTTAAAGTAGCTCTTGTACTATTTGAACTAATTAATACTGAATCTGCAATAACACCCTTCCATTGGGTTTGAGGATTTCAATTTCAGTTTCCACCAGAGAAGAAGGAATAAGAAAACTTAGGGAAGAGAAAGGTCTTTATTCTCAGAGTTTGAAGGGAAATCGTTGGTGTCACATGGCTCAGGAGACTCTCCCTTTACAGGTGGTTCTCATGTGTTGGGAAAATCACCTGTATGATGCCATGATCTACGTCTACAACAGAGGCATGAATGAGTTCATTAGGCCAATGGAGGTAAGACACTTTCTAACTTGATGCATTTAATTCTGTCTAATGTCCCTCTACTCTATAGTTGTATTCTTGGAATAGCTTGTTTTCATCTGATCATTTTAAAATTTTATATTGGTTTATTAGAACTGTATTCATTTTTTTAAAAAATTAATTTTTTTGTTATGTTTTCCAAGACAAGGATTCTCTGTGTAACTGCCCTAGCTGTTCTGGAACTCGCTTTGTAGAACAGGCTGGCCTCAAACTCACAAAGATCCTCCTGTCTCTGCCTCCCGAGTGCTGGAATTAAAGGCATGTGCCACCATGCCTGTCTCTAAAAAATTAATTTTTTATTATGTTTATTTATTTTGTGTGTGTGCATGCATGTTAGTGTGTTTATGTGTGGATAGGCATGTGGGTACATGTGCATGTTGAGGACAACGTGTGTGTGTGTGTGTGTGTGTGTGTGTGTGTGTGTGTGTGTGTTGATTCTTTTTCTTCTGCCACATGGGTCCTGGGGATTAAACTCAGGCTGCCAGTGCACCTTCAGCACTGAGCTATCTTACTCACTGGCCCTTACCTTGCGGCTTTTAGGTAGTATTTTTTTTTTAATTTTTTTATTGCTGACAATTGAACTCAGGACCTCTGTATGCTGTGTATTCTCTACCACAGAGCTGCACCTTTAGCCTCAGTAGTCTTTAGTTGCATATGTAAATATTTAAATATCAAGGAACAGTAGACAAAAGTAATGCCTACTGTTAACTTTAAGTTCTATTGTGTTTTATGTAACTTTTCTGAAAGGTATAAGAAATTTGTATGATTATGGTATGAAATGAAGTGCTGTTGGGCAATGCTGTTTTCTGAGTATGTTCTGTGGGTAGGTCCTGAAAGTAGTCAGGAGACCCTGTGAACTGCTACTGTGTTGCTTTGCTGAGTATGGAGTGTTAAGGCATTCAGGATGATGCTGTCTCCCAGGAGACCTCACTGGGAGAATCTAGAAGCAGAGGCTTTGAGTGCAACCATCCTGTCACTGTGGATGGTGTGGCTATCGACACACATGGCTTTCTCAGTCCCTGCTTATTGTGGTTGTGACAAAGTTACCCCCAAGGAGCTAGATACTCACTTTAATATTGTTTGGTCAATAGTCATCCAGTTGTCATTTGTCTGAGCACACCACCTTCAGTTTTGGTCATACCCTTTTCTCTTGGTCAGTTTCTAACCCCAACTGTGGATGATATTTATTGAGAATCTGTTCTTTGCTTTAACCGTGTCAGCTGTCCCCTCAGCAAGGCTCTGTCCTTCCTCACATGCAGAACGTTTTCATGCCACTTCTAGACCACCATTAGGAAGAATTAATGTAGTTTCCAATTTTTCTCAAACAATCCCTTAAAACCAGTTCTAATTTGAGGCATTTATTCCACATTGATAAAAATGGTTGTTGAGGTATGGTTGGTAAGATGGCTCAGTGTGTGAAGGCTCTTGACAACCTGACCTTGTTCCCTGGAATCTACATGCTGGAAGGAGAGAATCAGTTCTCACAAGTTGTCTTTTGACCAGCACATCATACATCCTGTGGTACACCAACACACCTACATACTCCCACATAGACATGTAGAAATAAATTAATTTTAAAAATTGAAGTGGTTGCTGTATTCTTATGTCACTTTTGACAATTTTATTTTATATACTTTTGTTCGTTTATGAGAGGCCAAGCAAGTATCATGACAGCCTGTCCTAATAACTCAATTAAGAAGTAGGCCTCAGTCCCTGCTTCTTGGAACTGAGCAGGCAGTTTCTGAGGAAGCCATGAACAAAGGACAATCAATCTTCAATGCCCCTGACAGCAGAAATAAGGGAGATAGCATGTACCGAGCCTGGGCCACTGAGCCAGCCCCCACAGTCAGTGCATACTAGGCTATCCAGCCTCTATAACAGCTCAAGGTAATAACCAAATGAGGACAAAGCCTGGGACTTATCCAGGTCTGCCCCAAAAGGAAAAAGCTGTAGCCTTAACCAGCCCCTAACTAGCCCTAGCCAATTAGAATGTACTAATATGATTGTCACTTGCTTAAGCCAGTCATATCTGAGATGACCTAGCTGCCCTAGGAACTCCCCTTAGCTGNGCTTAAAAGGAGCCTGCGAGCTTCTCTTGGGGTTGTCGACATTTTGCCTTTGTGTAGGGTGGATGGCCCCAGCATGCTGGAATAACAAACGCTCTTGCTGATTGCATACATGGATGGTGGTCTTTTGTGGGACTTCTGCAGGACCCTAACAGTTTACAGTGTGGTTTATGTTTCTATGTCTGTGTTTCAGGTGGAACACTGGGCTTGAGCTTGCGCTTTTTTGTTCAGCAATAGTTTCCAACTTGAGTGGGTTTCGGTAGGGGCAGCCAGGAATTTGTTATTAAGCAGCTTAGAGACGTGAACAGTAGGCGTTAGGTTCATCCAGTGGTTCCTTTTTTTCAGTGTGTAGGGCTTAGCTGTTTTAGTACTAAAGAGGTCTACATTAAATGACAGTTTGCATCTTTTGAAAATTTCTGGGTTTTCCAGGATGAAAGACTGTGAAATCTCTTGTGTTGGGAGGAAAGTCCTTTCCTCTACTAATTTAGGTCTGAGTGGTGGTAGGGAATGAAGGGGACAGTGGAGAAGGGCCAGCAATGTGCAGAGAGAGGAAAGGATGATTATCCAATGTGTGTGGACGCTCACTAGTGATTAGTTCTAAGAATAGACAGAAGTAAAGGCTGACACCCCCAAGGCCTTAACCAAAAGGGAAGGGGGTAGAATTAGGGCTTCAAGATGAGAGCTTTTTGCTTGTTTCCCTTTAAATAATGTGAGCGTCTCTCCATATCGGCTAGCCTCTAATCCTGGGACTGTCCTATCTCCATCACCTGAGTAGCTGGGATTAGCTGGGACTGCAGATGTCTGCTCCATTTTGTGTGTGTGTGTGTGTGTGCGCGCGCACGTGCTTCTTGATGCTGATGGACAGATGAATTTGCACTTCTTGGTGCTAACAGCCCATTCAGTGGTGTCTCACTGGGTACACAAACCCGGGTAAGGGCAGGCCCCATGCCTGCAATGGATGGCCAACCTAAAACTCAGTGGTAACTTTTGAGATTTATTGTCTCATACTGATTTGTTTGGGCATTTTTAAAATCTTACGGCTTTTTGCTTGTATGTTATAGTTTCTGATTTTGTGTGTGTGTCATGTTTTTTCTTTTCTTCTACTTTAAAAAAAAATCTGGTTTGTTTGTTTTTATTTGCTTGTGTGTTTCTAAAGAGAAAGAAGATATGAAGGTGGGGAGGATCTCAAGAGGAGTTTGGGGAAGGGAAACTGTGATCAGAATATATATATATATATATGTATATGTATATATGTATGTATATGTATATATGTGTGTATATATGTGTATGTGTGTGTATATGTATATATGTGTGTGTGTATATACATAGTATTAAATATATAGTATTAAATTTTATTTTCATTTAAAAAACAAAGTAAGGTGGATTAAAATAAATTGTAAACAAAGCTTGTGAAACTGCCTTAATCCTGGTAAATAGTTTTGTGTTTGGTTACAATGACGAGTGCAGCAAGGGGCCTGAAGCAGTTAACTGTTAAGCAGTTGAGTGTCCAAAGCCATCAGGGCAATTCTGTAAGGGTTTTTAGTGATTAGCCTAGTGGGATGAAGGGAATAATATACATAACTTTAAGGGACCTACTCTGTGTATCTCAAATAATAAATATTCATAAAAGTCTTTTTTTTAAGAAGTTAGTTTCTTTCCAGTCAGGAATGTTGAGCATGGTGACTCATACCTAAAATCCCTGTACTTAAAGCTGAGACAGGAGGCTTGCTATGAGTTATAGGCCATCCTTAGCTACAGAGTAAGACCTTATCTCCAAAACCAGACAAGAATTCCTCTGGAAGACCTTGGCAATGCTCTCTTTGGGCCTGTACATTTGAGGTGACNTAGGTATGTGCTTTTTCCTGGGGCTGCAGCTGTTGAAGTGTTTCCAGTGTAAAGTCGTCTTTACCACTTTGGGGGGATGCTGTTCCTTCATTTGATTACCCATCTTTGAATAATAAAGCTCTTTCAGAGCCTAAGATGCTTTTTATCAGAAATCACAACCTCGACCAAGACCTTCCTGTAGCTGGCGTTTATTAAATGAGGGTGTGGCTAAACGGTTCCTTGGTAATTCTTCTGAATAGCTCTGTTCATAGTACGTTTTGTATTTAAGCTCAACAGCAAGTAACTAACTCCATCAAAGAAAGGATTAATAACTTTAATGTTCTTGATTATCTTTAAAAATATTATGCTTTGAAATGATGATTTTTCTGTTTGAATTTAGAAACTTTTCAAAGTCATTGCCCCTCCTCTGAATGCAGGAAAAACTCTTACAGGTATGACTTTTTTTTCTCTTTTGAAAAGATTTCTGTTACATTGTGTTGATGTATTTGATGGAGGGGCACACATGCTCTACAGTGCACATGTGGAGGTCAGAGGGCAGCACTTGGGGTCCTCTGGTTCTCTCCTTCCTCCTTCACTTGGGTTTCAGGGTCAAACTCAGGCCACTGGCTGTTGTGCCGCACCCCCCCCACACACACCCCATCTTATTTCTGGAGACTGGGTTTCTCCCTGACCCTGTTGGATGTGGTGAGCCAGTTCTGGGGGTTTGCCTGGCAGTGCTGAGGTTACAGTGTGCGTGACCATACCTGGCTTCTCTATGGTGCTGGGGATCCAGGCTCAGGCTCACACGCTTGCACAGTAGGTGCTTCACCCACTGAACCATGCTGATACAGATTTCTTGTTTCTTTCGAAAACGCATGTTATTATATGTATATATATGCCTTTTAAACTGTAGTGAGATTTTATGGCTTAGTATCTGGTCTGTTTTAGAGAGTGTTTCAAATACACTGGAGAACATATTGAAAGTATTCTGTTCAGTGGAAAGTTCTGGTATTGGTTTATGGTTTGTTCAAGTCTTCCACACCCTGCCTGTCTTCTGCCGTTGTTTTATTTCATTGTTCTGTCTCACGCCTCAGTTCTCCCAGTTTTTATAGCTAATATTCAGATTCACCTGGATGAATGACNGTTTGATGGGACATCTTCAAGTTGCTTATAACTATGATGATATTTAACTTTTCAAATTTAATATAACCTAACTCCTTTTGTGAAGTAATTCCTAAAGGCTTAATAACTGTTTGTTATCAGAATGTCTTTTGTTCATGGTGAATAAACTGGTGGCATTATATACCAAAATTACTTTAGTTCAAATGGGAAAGTAGATTCCTGCCAGACTCATCTAATTGCCATTTAGCTTAACTGAAGCAACAATATAAATTAATTTTTTATTGCTTTTCAAAAGTTTATGAGCTGCATCTTACTACCTTTGANGGTTTTGACTTCATGTGGAAGTTACTGTTGATGAAAATTGCTAAGTTACACAGTGCAGGCGTTTGTACCTGGGAAACTGGGAAGACGGATCTAAGAAGGACTTTGCTTACACTCTACTCCATCAGCTTCTGCTCAGGCCACCCAGAGATAAAACTGCGGCCACCAAGCTGTGAACAAAAGCTTCCTTCTCCACAGTTTAAAAACTGTGGTCTTTGTTCAATCAGAGAGAGGTGTCAGTCCATCTCCTGCCGGAGCTGCCCCGTCTGCTGCTGTGCGTTGTTCCTGTTATTGCCGTCAGTAACTACAGAATAGCGGTGTCCCTTTTGTACCTACGTACCCTCTCAGCCCTCTGCTGTGGCTGCTTTCATTAAGCCTGTGCAGGNTCTACATTCTCTAGCCAGTAGGACAGTTCCAGGGTCATTTGTAAAGAAAAGTGACAAAGTCAGTGTGGTAGTTTGAAAGAAAATGGCCCCCAAAGGGAATGGCACTGTTAGGAGGTGTGGCTTTGTTGCAGTATGTATGGCCTTGTTGGAGGAAGGACTTTGAGGTCTCATTCTCAAGCCATGCCCAGTGTCTTAGGCCACTTCCTGTTGCCTGCTCAAGATGTAGAACTCTCAGCTGCTTCTCCAGCACCATATCCTCGTGCCTCCATGTCCTACCATGATGATAATGGACTGAACCTCTGAACTGTTGGCTGCCACCTCAGTGAAGTGTTTCCTTTATAAGAGTTGCTGTGGTCACGGTGTCTCTTCACAGCAATAGAAACCCTAACTAAGACAGTCGGGACCTGTTGATCTTTATCTGGATCTTTTTTCTCCAGCCTCTTTGACCAGGAATCTCACTTGACATTTGTCCATCTGTTGTAAGTTTTTTCTAATGAACAGACTGGTAGATAGTGGACAACAAGCACAGATAAGGAGTTCACATCTCTGGTGAAGCACTCTCTGTAGCCTAGGCATTGGCACGGTCCTGTGGTGCATGGCCCTCTTCCCAGTTCATCCGAGACAGCCCAGGACTAGGATGAAGATTTCCTGACTGTCTATGCTCTCAGTCACTGTCAGCTCCTCTGGAGTACATTTTACTCTCTGGTCCTCTCTGTCTACATCACCTTCCCTTCTGAAAATGCCACCCACAATCCAGGTTGCCACTTTCTCCTTAGGGACACAGAGTCCAGACCCAATTGTGGCAGCCAGTGTGTTTTATGGGAGATTGTTTCCTGCCTTCCTGTGCTTGGTTCAGTAGTTGTCTTGATTCTTCCTGAGTCCTCAGTTCTGGATGTCCAATAGTATGCTGCTGACTTTGCTGGGACTTGTGAGGACCTCACGGCAGCTGTCCTCAATGGCAGAAGGTCATGGCCCTAAGACTGACTGCACCCAAGAATATCAGGCCATGCCCCTCCCACTAATCGAGGTCAGGAGACCTACTTGTTTCCTTTTGTTTAGGATTTTCAGTTCTCTGACAGGGGAGAGTTTTCCTTTGGCCTTCCTGGGCGGAGCTTCAGGGTCAGCCTCTAGCTGTGAGTAAGGCTGTCTCTGGTCTCCCTGGATACGTGTGCAGCAGTGTTGCTGAGATTCCAGGAACATGTTGGACCCTTTAAACCCTAGCTGATTCATCCTCCACACTATCCTTTTGAAAAAGCCTTCTTTGTCCTCAGTGAGAGCAGTAACTCAGGCCGCTGAGTGTTCAGCGCCAGCAGCGATTGTTTTTACCAGTGTCCTAAGAGCAGTGCTCTTCTCTCGGAAGGGTGCTGAGTCTGGGTAAGGACAGTATGTGGAGACTCTGGATTCCACTATCTTCCCCACTGAGTAATTCCTTCTTCATTTTGTCAGGCAGTTTTACTAAGAATGGATCTTAAGTGAGCTGCCAGGTTGGTGCTGTACATTGAACCTAGAGCCTCCTGAAGACCAGGCAGTGATCTGCCACCAAGCTGCATCCAAAGCCCTCATTCTAGGCATCTCCATCTGTCACTTAGGCCAGAGAAATTACAGGTCTTTCTGAGTATTGTCTCAGGTGTGCAGGTCATGGTGCGCTTACCCTAAGGGAAAGGCCTCAGGAGAAAAGGACTCTGGGTGCCCTCAGGTTGTTAGCGTCTACTTGCTCTTCAGTAAGCCCACATAGTTACTNTGTGTGTTAAGTGCAGGCTTGTTGGGTTTTTTGCCTGTTTACAGTGATGGGGGCAGGAGTCATTTTGTTCAGTCTTAATCTGTTATATCTAATTACAGCCCAAACCTTGTAGTATTGAAATAGGCTTGAAAGTTGGTTTTCACACATGTATCTACCATAAATGAATAGGGAATATAGCGCTGAAAAATCTAAATGGAGTTGTTGAGTTTTTACAACAGAAAACTCTAGAACACACTGGGAAGACTTGAGCAGTGGAGCAGATCTCAATTTTGTTTGCAGGCTCTGCACATCCACCAATCACCTGCTTACGTGTCAGACACTATGCTGGTTGCTTAGAGTACAGATCACAGGTTGCCCACTCCAAAGGAACTCCTGGGAATGGGATGTGGAGAGGGGCATGCTAATGAATAAATTCAAGCTCTCTAGGAATATACTACAAGCTAGATATACTCTTGCTGAGATT
The DNA here is from genome assembly GCA_001675575.1 of Neotoma lepida. Classification (NCBI taxonomy): domain Eukaryota; kingdom Metazoa; phylum Chordata; class Mammalia; order Rodentia; family Cricetidae; genus Neotoma; species Neotoma lepida. The sequence goes on from LZPO01044194.1 coordinate 409,500, forward strand.
TCTAACAACTAAAGTATTTATATAATCTGCTGTCAGCAAGGTGACTCAGTGACTAAAGGCTCTTGCTGCCAGGGCTGAATTCAAGCCCCAGACCACCACGGTGGAAGGAGACAACTGACTCCAACTCCCAAAGTTGTCTTCTAACCTGCCCGCATGCACTCATGCATGCATGCACACATGCACGAAAAACATTTATCTAATCAGTCAATAAACCTGAACTTGGTGCATCAGTGAGGTGATTGCTGTCATGTGTCATATTGATTGAGGTGGATCAAATAACATCTTTAATTAAAGCAAAAAATAGCTATTCATGTAGTTTTGAGAAGTTGAATTTTATTTGTAGGAACATTATAGACTTTTGTATTTATGAAGATTACTGATAAAGATATTGTCTTACTTGAATTACATCTCGGATTCATGTTATAAAACCAGAAGTTCCAGTTCTTCATTACTGGTAACAACTCCCTACAGTCTTCACGCCATTGTGTTCCCAGTCACTCCACCTGATNGATGGTGTTCCATCCTTTGCTACCTTCCCCTTTAGCTAAAACCTCATCCCATTATCTTTTTGATGCTCTGAAAGTCTTACCAAATAACAGAATCTCTTACCATAGTTTAGAATAGGCTATTTAGTCAAGGTTTATTACTTTAAACATTTGGAAACATGGCCTCCCGAGCCCTGTGCGCTGTGGATGGTGGGTGTTCATGTGACCAATGAGAACACACCATAACTACATCTTAAGAGTAATTGGCCGTGATCTACAGTTCACCAGCTTTTCTCCCCCTCCCCTGCTCCCAGGCTATCAACAAGAATTCATAAGCATCTACTTGGCTCTACATGTGTCTACAAATACAATGTAATGGAAATTTAACACATGACAGTAATTTGTCATCTCAATTTTATGTTATTTGGAAATATATTTACCTCATCTTAAAGCCAACTTTGAGTTTTCCCCACATAATTGTTACAGTTCTGAAAAGATTGGAGAGCGAACTGCTAAGTGCTTTTCTTTCTGTTTCAGATGAGCAAGTTGTTATGGGTAACAAGCTCCTGGTGTACATCAGGTGAGAGGTTCTGATGTGTCTAACTGTATCCCCTGACTCCCCATGTTTGAAGTGGTACAACAGTATCCTGTCTGTGTGGTGTTTTTCATTCTTTCAAAGTTATTTTATGTAGAGTAGGTTCTATGTCTGGCAATATCCAAAGTCATTTTGCACTATTCCTGATAGGCCTAGAGGACCAGGCACATAGGCCACGGTGCCCAGGGTAGTCCCCATAACAAAGAATTCTCTGTTGCTGGTTGAGAGACCTGCTGTGTAGTGTATTCTCCTTTTACTATCAGAAAGTCTGGGTGATGTGTGTTACCCCTATTTTACATATAAGGGCGAGAGGTTTGTTTAAGTCACAGAGACATTAGTGGCAGAGGTAAAACTGTATTGTTTATGTCTTTACCCCTAGAAGAGAGTTCATTCCAGCAGAGTATGAGGGTTCAGTCCTGGTAGAACTGGCCATGTAGCTGCTTGGCAGCAAGGTGGGGAGGTGGCCGATCCTCTCAGAGCATCATTTAGTTCCCGTAGCATTGGAGTAGACGTTGAGACCAATTTCACACTTCTTACCTTGATTCACCAGTAAGAACATAGCAACAACTGGGCGGTGGTGGCGCACACCTTTAATCCCAGCACTTGGGAGGCAGAGGCAGGCGGATCTCTGTGAGTTCGAGGCCAGCCTGGGCTACAGAGTGAGTTCCAGGAAAGGCGCCAAAGCTACACAGAGAAACCCTGTCTCGAAAAAAAAAAAATAGCAACAGTTACCTAGCACTTTATTATCATATTTTAAACTCTAGAATATCTGGAACCAAGCTGTTTCTATTATTAAAAATTAATGACGGATTCCTAGAGGTGTAAAGTGTGTTCCTACCCCACCCCAAAAGAGTTAAGATACATATTCAGATGTTCATACATAGTTCAGATCATTTGTTTTTTAAAGAGACTCTGATTCAGAGGTGAAGCTACAGGGCAAGCTCTTTCTCAGGTGCAAACCCTTCCCAGTGTTCATCGTCTGGCTCATTTCCGAGTTTTCCCCACCATCATGAAACCTCTGGTTTAGAAGTCTCGGAGAGGATCGGGCCTCTAGCAGGCAAACTGTAGTTGAATGGTACCACTAGGTTCTTTCTAGATGTCCAGTCTGAGGTGTTTGGTGGAGTATCCCCATCCCTACTGTCCTTGAGTGCAGTACGGGAATGGAGGCCCCTGCTCAGGCACAGGATACGAGGGGCTGCCCCCATCACCCATGTTTTCTGAACTGAGTATCATCTTTTACTTTTTTCTTTGAACTAACACTTGGAAACATAAAAATGATGCATATTTATGGGTTGCCATGTGATGTTTAAGTGTTAATATAGTTCTCTCTGGAAGCCTTCTGGTGAAAATATTCAGAAGTCTTTGTTAAAATGTGGGCCAGCACTTTTAGACCTGACCCCACCGTCTGAGTCAAGCCAGACCTCCCTCCAGCTCTCCTTGGGATGGAGAGTTAAGAGACTGTGCGGGGACTGGACAGCTCTCAGACTAGACTAGCTGAGCTCCACGGGGCTCCACCGTGCTCCCCGGTCAGGTCCCCATGCTGTGCTGACTCAAGTGAGGTCAAACTTCTCACACTCTTAAAAGATTATAGCAAGTCAGACCTTGCATTGTTCTGGGGATTGGTCCTCAGGGACCAGTGATGGGGACAGCCGGAGATGAAGCTGGCTGGCTGTAGAGGTTCCTCTGGCCTCCCCTCCCCATCCCGCTTGTGGTAGCTTTTTCTCTTACTCTTATTCTCCCT
>LZPO01044194.1:412379-424384 GCA_001675575.1 Neotoma lepida
TTTAAAGGGAAAGCTCTCCTTCCCTTTAAGACCCCATCATGTTCAGATCTCCATATTGTATTGTTTCTGTCTAATGTTTTCTTTCCACCTTGAGGCCCCATCATGGCCTTGAGGAATTCTAATTACAATAAACCTCCCTTGTGAAGGCAGTTTCTAGTCAGCTTCCCTTCTGTGCCAGTCACTGCAGCCTTCTTATCATCCTTTTCGACCCTTTCTTCTGCCCTCTGGAGTTATGCACCGTCTTGTCCTTAGCAGCGACCTGGTTTTGAACCTGACCTGACAAAAGTTGAGTCAGTGTCGCTACGGAGGCAGAGTCTCAGGGTTGAAACTGTTACTCACGTGAAGTTATCCCTTTACAAGGCATCAGATCTCTTCTTGTTTTCTAGCTGTTGCCTAGCAGGTCGTGCCTACCCCCTCGGTGACATCCCTGAAGATCTTGTTCCCTTGGTTAAAAACCAGGTGAGTATTATTTTCACAGTGTTTTTTCTGTCTGCACCTCTTAAGATGGCTTTCTCAGTTATGGTTTCTCTTGTGATTAACACCATCAACAAAAGCAGCTAGGAGAGGAAAGGGTTTGTTTCAGCTTAGCCAACACACTCCATCACAGAGGGAAGTCAGCACAGGAACTCACAGAGGGCAGGAACCTGGAGGCAGGAGCTGATGCAGAGGCCATGGAGGGGTGCTGCTTACTGGCTTGCTCCCCATGGCTTGCTCAGCCTGCTTTGTCTTAGAACCCAGGACTACCAGTTACAATGGACTGAGCCCTCCCATATCAATCAGTAATTAAGAAAATGTCCTTTAGGCTTGCCGAAGCCTGAACTTATGGAAGCATTTTTCTCAATTTGCTCTAGCTTGTGTCAAGTTGACATAAAGCTAGCCAGTGTAACAAACTGACATTAAACATCGCTCAGGAACTCCACTGTAAGGACAGGAATCTGCACTGCCACCAACTTTAACNTTTTGGTTAAGAGAGGATTTAAAAGAAATACTGTGTGACATGGTGGCAGTTTAAAGGGACTGTTCAGCCTGCCCTTGTTTTTTCCATATGGGAATCCTTGCTCCAGTGAGATGTGAGATGATAGAAAATAATTGACAGTTGCTTTTGACTTGCAGGTGTTTGAGTTTCTGATTCGTCTGCATTCTGTAGAAGCGTCCTCTGAGGAAGAAGTCTATCCTTATGTTCGGACTTTGCTACATTTTGACACAAGGGAATTTCTGAATGTATTGGCACTGGTAAGGGACATGGTGACTCTTAAGGTATTTTCAAATGATCCAAAGATGTGTGCGTACATGTGTGTGAATTAGGAAAAGAACCCCGCCTAGTAATGCTCTAGCAGATGAGGCGGGAGTTGAAATGCTTCAGACTGTTGGCCCCTCAACTCTGCCTACAGCTCTTTCCTTCTCTTGCTGTTGTCTCTCATCAGAAACGAAAATGAGCACTTTTGTTGTTTTGTATTTGTAATAAAAAGCAGAGCACTTTTTTCATAATTTATTTATTTTTATTTTATGTGCATTGGTGTTTTGCCTGCATGCATGTCTGTGTGAGGGTGTCAGATCCCCTGGAATTGGAGTTACAGACAGTTGTAAGCTGCCATATGGGTGCTGGGAATTGAACCTGTGGAAGAGCAGTCAGAGATCTTAACTGCTGAGCCATTTCTCCAGCCCAACGTTTTTGTTTTTTAAAAAGCTTTTGGCTAGGTGGTGCGACCTCTGATTCCACACATTGTGTTACTGGTGTCCACAGTATGGATGAGGCGCTGAGGGAGATGTAATGAGTGCAGTAGAATCAACTGCAGTTGAGTGGACTGTGGAGAGTCCTCATTGAAAAACATCTTCATAAATGTTTAATTAGAGGTGAATTCAGATTAGCTGGGTTTTCTGTTTTACATAATCATCTAGGGGAATAATTATATAAAATGTAATGACTCTTCCCAATTAAATAGTATTGTATTGTTCTTTTTTGTTTTGTTTAGCTTTTGGTAAGATAGAAAGTGCTTATGTTATGGTGTTAGTGAAGTTATCAGGTTCACAAATATGGAAAACACTTACAGACACAGTATTTGGAGAAAATGTGTGTCTTAGTGCCAACAGTAACTGTCAGATGATGCCTGTCTCTCTGTGTCAATACATCACTTTTATAAGTTACAGCAATATAACTGATTGAATTACTAAGAAGCTAATGAAAGGATCATTGCTTCATAGTTTGGGTTGGTTAAATTTGATCATCTGACTTCAGAAAGGGTAGCGTAACTTTAATTGCATATGGAGGAAGGGAAGAGAACTAACAGGAAGTCAGGGATGACCAGGCCAGGAAACATTCGCCATCCATTCCCATGTCATTTGAAGGCTCTGATAGCTGCTCTCATTGTAATTTTGCTTTTAAACATGCATTAAGAGTGATCCTGTTTATTTATTTATTTTTACGTTATTTTATTTGGGGGCGTCTGTGAGGAGATAGAGCAGGGCTCTACAAATAGTTGTCTGAGGACTAAGTCCAGTCCCATTTAACCCCAAACCTGGATAAGTTAAGAATATCTTATTAGGGTTGTAAAGAGAAGTAGAAGAATATGTGATGGAGACCAACGGGAGCTACGATAGGCGGCATGTTTACCAGCAGGCCCTTTATGTAGAATGTTTGTTGACCTTGGGTAATATTTACCTTGCTACCATCATCATCCTGAACCTCATACTAATCTTTAATTTTTATGTCCAAATTCCCAGATTTGGATCCACATTTCTTTGTGGAGAGCTACTCTAGCAGTGATGTGCCGTTTGGCAGCTGTTACTACCAGAAGATGTCATTATGTGTATCATAACATTTATACTCTTATGTCACCATTTGGTTAGATTTATAGAAACAAACTTTTAGTGTGTGTTTGAAAGCAATGAATGGATACTGCCAAGAGGAAAATGCCTATGGAAGTTCTTTTTCATTCTCACTGTTTATAGAGTACCTGTTAATTCCTCATGCCTTTTGATATCAGTTGAATAGTTGAATAATACTTCTATAGCAAATGATACCCTTTGCATCTTCAGTGACATCTCACTTTAGCAGCTTAGGATGAGGGAGGGAGAGAGAGAAAGTGTGTGTGTGTGTGTGTGTGTGTGTGTGTGTGTGTGTGTGTGTGTAGGAGAAAGTTTTGTCTGGTCTTGCCCGGCTCCCACTGCTCAGACGCAAGTAAACACACAGAGGCTTATATTAATTATAACTGCTTGGCCATTAGCTCAGGCTTATTACTGACTAGCTCTTACACTTAAATTAACCCATTTCTATATGTTTTGCCACGTATTCCATGGCTTTACCGGTCTGCAGGCATGTTGTTCCTTCGGCAGTGGCTGGCATCTCCTGCCTCAGGCTTCCTCTTCCCAGAATTCTCCTTGTCTGCTTATCCTGCCTATACTTCCTGCCTGGTTACTCAGCATTTTATTTATCAACCAGTCAGAGCAACACATATTCACAGCGTACAGACAGACATCCCCATCATGTGTGTGTGTGTGTGTGTGTGTGTGTGTGTGTGTGTGTGTATTCATGTGTGTGCTTCATGTTCTCATGTCAGAAGATAGAACTGAGATATTTTCTTACTCATCCTCTTGTCTTCAAGCAGGGACATATTTAAAACATACTTAACATATTTAAGTATAGAAATATCTCCTGGTTGAACTTTCCAGATTAATAAGCATTCCTATGTTCTCATATTTTATTTTTCTGTGTAAACAATTAACCAGATAATTCAATGGCTGTTTTTGTTTTGTTTGTTTTCTTTCTTTCTTTTTTAATAGTGGAGGAGAAAGTTTATTGTGGATAAAAGGGAGACATAGTCAGAGGCAGGGACATCTGGGAGAGTCCAGAGAGGACCTGACCCTGAGCCATGTGAGGAGAGGGGGAGGGGAAAGAAGAGGGAGGGTCCAGGTGCAGCAGCCAGGAGGCTCCCAAAGAGAGTAGATGAAAAACTGTTTTGTTTGTTTTCAGTGGTTGTTTTTAAAGTGCCTGGCATGTGCCAGGCAGAAATAGGAAGGGAAGGGCATGCCAATCAGAGGAAAGAGAAGTTGGAGAAAATTCATGGTCCATTTAAAGGCGAGAAGTTCTTTGGCTCAACTAGAACTGACAGAGTCTTGAACGCCTATGGCTGTGCAGACCTTTAAAACTCCACTGGGACAACGTGAAGTCTGTTTCCTTGGTCAAGAATACAGCACCCATCATTTCTATGTTAATTAACCCCTTAGAACCAGGGGTGCTCAGTGCAAACAGCAGAAGATAGGTCTTTTCTCACTCCTGCTCGGTGTGCCTAGGTGTGACTCAGTTTCTGTCTCTTTGTGTGTAGTCCTGTATGGACTTAGTGCTTGTGTGACACACTACTGTTACATGCCGCCACCCAGAATCCAGTGTTTTTGATGAATATTATATTTAGAACACATTAAGCAATAATATAAAATTTTTAAGTGCTGTGCTTGGCACTGTTTGGAGGATATGGAAACTCATCCTGGTAATTAGGCTTAAAAATTTTGGCCTTTCGGAAGCTTTACCATAATCATTTTTCTTTAGTTTTATATTTTTTTGTTATTAGAATACATTTTTTAAATTGTTTTAGGTTATCTTATTAAGTCCTTGGTTTCCTCACGGCATCTTCATGTATGCATTCATTATACTTTGTTTTGATCTGTTCCTCTCTCCCATGGTCCTCTCCATTTTCCTCCTTCCAGCTAATTCTCTTCCTTTCTCCAGTAAGTCCCCTCATGTATCCTGTCACCTCTGTGTCCTGCTTCCTTGATGGTCTCTTCCACCTCCCCATGACCCTCTTTCTAGTTCCATGCCCCACAAGCATGTATTTATAAATAAACACACACACACACACACACACACACACGCACACACACACACACACTGTAAAACTAGGTTCTGCATGTGGAAGAAAGCATGCATTATTTATCTTTGTGAGTCTGGCTTATTTCCTTCACGTAATGATTTCCAATTACATTCATTTTCCTGCAGATTTCATAATTTCATTTTTCTTTATGGCTGTATAAAATTGTGTGTATGGTTCACATTTTCTCTATCCATTCATCTGTTGATGGGCATCAAAGCTGGTTCCATTTCCTGGCTGTTGTGAATTGCACAGCTGTAGACTATGATTATTTAAAAAATGCCTACCCCTGAAAACCCTTTTTCTTAATTGTAGAAATCATGAAAATTATTTTTCATGACAATAAACGGCATTTCAGTTATTTCCAAGTACTAGTCTGAATGGTGACTAAGCCTGTGGTATTGTACCCGCCTGTCCTAAGGCCTTGGTTCCAGGTTGCCCAGTCCTTGATGGGTCTCTGTGAGATGATCAGAGGGAGACAAGAAGGCAGTTTGGTTCAACACAGTTCAGTAGCTGGTATTGGTTCAAACTTCAAGAATCTGACCCCAAGTGGTTTATTTTAGGCATATTTAAGCACAACACAATTTGGTGAAAATTTTCCTGGTGATTGACAAGTATTAGGTTTCTCCACTGATGCAAATCAAGCTGAATTAATAAGACCATGTTTAGTCTGAGCAAAGAATTCCCAGGTGATCTTGAGGGGAGCAGGAGAGTGGTAGGTCTATGGGCCTGAGCTTAAATACCTGTAAGCAAGGTCTTGAGGAGCTTCAGGGGAGGAGCTGCTGCTTGGTGGCCTTTCTGAGGGGCAGGGTTTGGAGAGGGAGGAGGGAGACTGAGGCGGAGCTTCCAAGGGAACAATGATAATTAACTCCATCCCATGTGTACAACAAATCATATGTAAATCTCCTTGAACAATGTAAGCTAAGTAAAGATGGGACATGACTGCATTGAAATTCTTTGTTAAGTACATGCGGCATCTTCTATAAAGATAAGTTCTATACATTGAGCACAGAGAAGAGATGCGGGAGAGAATTTAGTAATTTGTTTCCTTCTAAAATTAGCAAATAACAATTACTTAAGAATTTCTCACCGAAATAGGTTCTAATAGATTGACTGAGAAAAGCAAGTTTATGATAATGGTCTGGGGGAGGGTCTGGTGTGGTCTCCAGCCCCAGAGATAGTGTGAAGGTCACCAGGCTGGAAAGGATGCCTGCTCCCGGCTTTCTGGGCAGATGACGGGCCTTGCATTCTTTCCCTTACAGGACAGCCCTGTGCTTAACTTTCCAGGTTCTCCTAGTGTTTATCTGTGAGCACAAAGACCTCATGCTCTGTCCACAGTCCTTGCTGTTTGTGCTTTTGTAACATGGTCTTACTTTCTCCTCAAACACTTTTTGGTTGTATAGTAACATTATATATACCATATTCATTTTGAGGTTTTAGAATGTCATGAAATATTAAATGCTATTGCTTTCTACTTAATTTCATAAAAATATGTTCTCATTAAGTATAAGAAATAACTGGGGCTGGAGTGGACTCACTGGTTAAGAGTACTTGCTGCTTTTGCAGAGGACTTGGGTTCGATTCCTAGCACCCACCTGGCATCTCACAGCCATCTGTAACTCTAGTTACAGGAGATTTGATGTCCTTTTCTGGCCTCCACTGGCGTTAGGTAAACATGTGGTAAATGCACATGCGTGTAGGCAAAACACTTACACACATGAAATAAAAAATGAATCTTAAAAAAGGGGGGGCTGGAGAGACAGCTCAGTGATTAAGAGCATGTATTACTCTTCTAGACGACCTGAGTTCAATTCCCAGCACCTATGTCAGGTGGCTCACAACCACCTGGAGCTCCAGGGGCAGCCAGCACCTCTGGCCTCTGCAGGCACCTGTACTCTTGTGGACATCCCCCAACCCCCGTGTGTGTGTATATATATAATTATGTGTGTGTGTGTGTGTATATATATATATATATATATAAAACATAATTAATTATATAAGTATATATAATTATATAATTACTTATAAAATTAATTATATAATTATGTAATTAAAATAGTAAAAGCAAATCTTTAAAAATAAATCTTTTTTTTGTTTGTTTATTTCAAGACAGGGTTTCTCTGTTTAGCCCTGGCTGTCCTGGACCAGGTTGGCCTTGAACTCAGAGATTTGCCTGTCTCTGCCTCATGAGTACTGAGATTAAAGACATGTGCCACCATTGCCTAGCAAAAATAAATCTTAAAATAAGAGCAACAAAAAGAACCTGATGAGGAATGGTTATTTTATTTGGGAATTTGTGTGGGTTTCACACTGTGTCATTTCTGTGGAAAGGTAGCCACTCCCTGGTAGTCCATACTCCTGGCTTGACCTCTGTAATGTAAGAAGCATCACCTGGGAAATGGCCATTCTTGTTGTCTGAAATATTTGGACTCATTGTACCAAACTCCAGTTACTTTTGACCATGCTGGGGTGGGTAAAATTCCAAATGCATATTTTCTCCACAAAATGTATCTGAAGTGAAGAAATTACTGATAATATTCCTTAAAAATCAGAATGCAAAGATTTTCCTCATTTTATTTCTCAAATGCTTTGATGATCACCTAGGCATCGTTTTATAAATGGAAATAAATTCAGTTGTTTCTTGCCAGAGAGGAGGGATTTAGTAATTTGTCTTCTAAAATTAGCAGATAACACTGACTTTAAGTTTTGTCTTTCCCTCTTTTAGACCTTTGAAGATTTTAAAAATGACAAGCAGGCCGTGGAATACCAACAACGCATTGTGGATATATTATTGAAAGCAAGTATTCGAAGATTGCATGTCTTTCTATTGATTGATATTATATTAAGCTAATTGAAATTTTTATAGCAGGATTTGAAATAATCTGTTTAGTGGAGCCATTTGTTGCAGAGCTCGTATTATATTATGGTGTTTAGTCCTCAAGAGGTGAATGAAATATTAATGATTAACTGAAAAAGCTTACTGTGTCATAGTGTTAGACTGGGTGCTGGGGTACAGNGTATGAGTCTCAAGAAATATTTATTGTGGTAATTACTTTATTAGTATGAGTGTGTGTAATAATAGACATAGCTTTCAGAAATAATTAATGCCAAGAATCCCTGTCTCTTTCCAGCCTTAGTTGGTTACTATGGTAGTACCATGTTCTGCCATGGCATTAAGATGGGTGACACTTAAAAATGATTTGAGGATTATCTCACGCCAGCTTCAGAGTCGGCAGAGGCCTATTTTAGGATCTGTGCTGTTGCTATGCATGCGTGCAGAGACAGACGGGTGCCTGTCCTTGGTGGGGGTGCAGCTCTTCAGAGGGTTTCCGTTGAAAGCTTAGAGTTACTGCTCTTCTTCTGCCCATAAAATAGAGGTTCCTTCCTTGTAGAGTGCTTTGGTCAAGAGGCCAGAATTAACATGTCCTCTAGTTGTATGTGGCATAAACACACTGCAGATGTACTATTCTTTGTAATATGCAGAGCATGCATACAGTATATACATCATCTCACCTCAGCTGTTTATGAGCCATGTAAGACAGGCAATGATGACTGTGAGAATAGAATTGAATTCTTAAAACCAGTTAAATCCAGGTGGTTAATGTAAAGAATTTTCATCTACATTCCCGGATAGTCTACCTATTTGTAGGCCTGCCTTTTGTCTAGCTCATATTTTGTCGTATTTTCTGTAGATCTCTGTTAGGTCAGTTGCAATTTAAACTGTACCTGTGAGATAACTCAAAATGACAGTAGCCTATTATGGAAATGTATTATTCTTTCTTAAGCTGGACATAGGCAATATGATCCAATAGAATGGCTTCAGAACCCCCAGGGACTGAGCCTGCTTTGTTACTATTACACTTAGCACATGGTTTCTGTCTGGTTCAGTGTAGCTGTTCAGGGCCAGCTGTTCCCCTGCAGCTAGCAAGCTGATGTCAGAAAGACTCAGAAGGAAATGTGTCCTTAAGGAAATGCCTTCGGAGTTGCGTACTATAAATCTGCTTATTGCACGTTATTTAGAACTTTGAGAGCTCCTAAGAGAGACCAGAGCATTCTGGGTTACCATATGCTCAGCTAAAAATTAGAACTTGTGTTTTTCAGTTAGGAGGGAAGAACAGATACTAGAGAGTATGGTAGTGCACTTTTACCATCAGACAGACCTGGGGACTTTATAAAGAAAAGCAGTTTATTTAGCTTACAGTGTTGGAAGCTGAAAGCGTAAAATTGGGTAGCCTTGCCTGTTTGGCTTCTAGTGAAGGTCTCCTTGGCTTTGTTACGACATGGCGGATGGCATCATGGTGTCAGTGAATGTGAGGGAGTCAGGAAGTCAGAGAGATACTATAGGGATCAAGTGTACTCTTTTTATGACAGCTCAGCGTTAGTCTTGTCCCAGAGTGATGTCTGCCATGACCTGGTTTCGGCCCACTAGACCCTGCCTATCAAAAATTCCACTGTTTTTACAAGTGGGACCAAGCTTTCAGCTTGTACACCTTGAGGAACAAACTGTATCTAAACCATGGCCCCGTATATAGCACTTTTCGCTATATCCATCAAAGTGGTTTCACATGACATCTAAGAGCCTCTATATTTTATAGTCCCTGACTACTCCATCACTGATTCCTTTCCCTCTCATCCCATCCACCTCACACACATGCTATTTACACACTCTTCACCACACTAAGTTATCGAAGTCACCAAGCTTCTGTGTCATCATCATGACTTACGTTCTTCACGTGGGTTTTCTTTCAACCCCTCATGTCCCTTCCCTCCCCTTCTGTCAGATTCCTGACAGCCTTCTGTGTCCCCCCTCACACACACACACTTCTAGGCTGGATAGAGCTCCTTTATGTCCTCAGGATACTGTGTGTTACACAGTGTATTGCAATTGTTTACGGATTTTCCTGTCTCATCTTGAGCTTTCTGAAGATGGAAAGCAAGGATTATTATTAGTGGTATTTACTCTCTTTACTGTATTAATTTATGTATTAATTATATAAACTGTATTTACTATATTCACTGAGGCCTGTTGTTGTAGCATGCCCAGAGCATGTGCTCTCCAATACCTGAAATCTACTAGCTGTTTAAGAAACATTTATACAAGCTGGGCAGTGGTGGTGCACTCCTTTAATCTCAGCACCCAGGAGGCAGGGGCAGGTGGATCTCTGTGAGTTTGAGGCCAGCCTGGTCTACAAAGTGAGTTCCAGGACAGGCTCCAAAGCTACACAGAGAAACCATGTCTCGAAAAACCAAAAAAAATAAAAATAAAAATAAAAGAAAAAGAAAGAAAGAAAGATTTATACATTGGTCAAGTTGGAATTTGAATTTGAATCTATACTAGTCTAGAAGGATGATCCCAGTGCTGAGACTGGGGCTCCATAACTCCTCGTGACTGTTAGCAGGCCACTGCGCTTTCATGCCGTCATCATAAGATCCACCTCAAATCAATGAGGAGTGAACATAGAGGTCACTGCTTTCTGGTGACAGGGTTGTACATGTGTGGAAGTGTGCTTTGGAGGGAGGTGTTGAGAGCAGGAGAAGTGGTGAATGGTGGGCACAGGTAGAGGTGTGTGCTGTGTGGTTGCAGAGAGGGAAAAATCAAGAGATCAAATGATGCCTAGGAAGTTTTTTAAGGCCTTTGGAATATTTTGGAGGAAAAAAAAATGGAGAAATTGTAAGATGGAATCAGACATTTGCTGCATTAGCAAAGGAATCCTTTGTGAGTTGGAACTGCTTTTGTAGAAGGTGTGTGTAAAGTCCTTACAGAGCAGAAGGAAGAGCTAACGGCATAGAGGAGCACTAGTTGGGCCCTGAGATTGGAGTCTTAGAAAAGGGACCTTGGACACCAAGCAGGGTGATGACTGAGCCGTGGAAAGCTCTCTGAAGATCATGGTCTGGGACACGTATTATGTGGTGACGTAACTGGCTGGCGACCTAGCTGCCTGGTGATGTAGATGTACAAGGAGTGTATAACTGGAANTCTAACTCAGGGTTATGTTTCTTGGTGATGTAACTTGGCAATGATAGTATACTTGAACAAGCGCTGACTGTCCTCCTAAAGCAGGAGGACATATGTTGCTCGCATAGTAAGAAGGTAAGTCAGAAAGTAGGCCCCAGGGGACTGTTTCATAGCAGGCGAAATCTCATGTTTTGTCTCTGAGTGGAGGATAATGGATGGAACTTGGAAGTCCTACAGTGGATGGCTGGATACTATACCTTCACTTGTGGTAAATTTACCCCAGTTAATCCAACTTGACAGCCCTCAACATACAGGACCTTCAGCCACAGATATCTGCATTCTTTCTTGTTAATGGCAGGATTATTCAGCTACTGATCCACGCTCAAAATGTGTCGCTTTTACATTTTCCATGTGTGGGAACACTTGGCCTGGCAGCTGTCTGCACTGAGCCTCCATTTCCATCACTGCAGCAGCAGGACCCCTTCCGTGGGCCCATGCAGTCACTCACACACTGCTCTCCCGACACTGTATCCGCTGTACACAGGGTCATTTCCCAAGCACAGTGCTCACCACAGCCAACCTCTAGTCATCCCACAGTTTGTGTCCTGTGTTCCAGATTCCCGAGGCTGCCATCTGATTGATTCTTCTTTCTCTGCTTCCACATCCTAGAAGAATGTGGGGTTTCCCTGGCAGACCNCTGCCCTCCAGTACCCTCACGCGCCATTGTTCTCACTTCAAGGATTGTTATTTCCTTGGCAAAGGTTCTACTTAAGACTNGAGAGCTTTGCTTAGATGCTGTTTCTTTCTCATTTTCTCAGATTCCTTCTGTGACAGGGAATCTAATGAGCTCTTGTGTTGTGGGTTTTTTTTTTAAACATTGAGCTTCAGCAATTTTTTTGTGTGTGTCTTTATAATGATGTGATCTGATTACACATTTTAGGATGTTTATCTGACTCACCTTCCTTCTTGGTTCATAATTCCAAATGCTGCTGCTCAGGCTGCTTCTCCATTTAAGACGGGATCCCAGCCAGGGGAGTGGTGGTGCCCATGGCGGGCAGGACTTCCACCTCAGTTCATACAGTCAAGATAATCCTCCCTGGGCAAGCCAGAGGTCTGTCTCCCAGAGGCCTGTCTCCCAGAGGCCTGTCTCCCAGAGGTCTGTCTCCCAGAGGCCTGTCTCCCAGAGG
>LZPO01044194.1:436377-477031 GCA_001675575.1 Neotoma lepida
CCCCACGACACACACACACCAGGGTCAGCTCTAGTGTACTGTCCAGGCAGGGTAAAGGGTCTGCTCTCCTGTGTGCTGCAGCGGGGCTCAGCCTGCTTTCTTATAGCACCCAAGACCACATGCCCAGGGGTGACACCACCCCAATCAAGAAAATGCCCCACAGATCTGCCTACTGGCCAGTCTGATGGAGGCATTTCCTCAAGTAAGGTTCTTTCTTCCCAGATGACTCTAGCTTGTGTTGGGTTGTCATAAAACTAGCCAGGACAATTTTTGGTAATATAAAACTTTTTCATAACATTCTGCAGATCTGTCTATTACATCCGTACTATTCGTCTGAAGATGGAAAGTCTATCCATCTTCCAGTATCTTTCTCAATCTACTCCTTCAGTGCTCTAAAATTTTTACTGTAGAAGTCACTCACTTCCTTAGATTTATTTCAAGAGTTTTATTTGTTTGTTTTGTTTTTAGCTATAGTGAATAAGATTGCTTTCCTGATTTCTCTCAGCGTGTTCATGACTGGTAGATAGGGACAGCTACTGATTTTTTTATGTTGATTTTGCATTCTGCTAGTTTACTGAAAATATCAGTTCTAAGAATTTTCTGACAGAGTCTTACGGTCTTTTACATATGAGATCATACTGTCTGCAAATAGGAGTGAGTTGACGTTGGTGTCATTCCATGTTTTAATGGAAATGCCTTCGAGTTTTTTTCTCATTTAGTATAATGTGGCTACAGCCAACCTTTATTATGTTAAGGTATGTGTTCCTTCTATTCCTTCTCACCCCAAGGTTTTTAACATGGAGGGATGCTGTTGTATTTTGGTGAAGCCTTTTTGCATGTACTTATATGATCTGTGTTTTCTCTCCTTGAGTCTACCCATGTGGTGTATTGCATGCATTGATTTGCATATGGTGAACCATCCTAGCACACCTGAGATCAAGCCAAGGATACAGATGATGGGTGTTGGAATTAATTTCCCTCTATTTGAGAACTTTCGCATTCATGTTTATCTGGGCTATTGATTGCAGTACTAGTTTGTATTGTGTCTTTATCTGGTTTTAATATTGGGGTAATATTGGCGTTTACCAAGAGTGTGGCAGTGTCCTTCCTCTTCCTATTTTGTGGGATAGTTTGAGAGCATTGGTGCTAATCCCTGAAGGTATTACAGAACCTCCCCCGTCACCCCTTGAGGGCCTGTGCTTTTTCAGTTGGAAGACTTGTTTTGCTTCATTCTCATGTTGGTTATAGATTTGTTTGACTTGTTTCTGCCTTCGTGTTTTAATATGATGGGTTGGACAATGTAGACATTTAGCCATTTCTTCTAGCTTTCCAGTTTATTGGAATACAGGTTTTCAGAGCATACCCTCACAATCATCAGTATTTCATTGATGTGCTATAATGCCTCAATTTTTATCTTTAATTTTATTAATCTGGATATTTTTCTTTCAGTTAGTTTTAACTATGGGTTTGTCAATCTTGTGAAGAACCAGCTTTGTGTTTCATTGATGTGTTCTTTTTGTTTCCATGACTTCCACCCCAATGTTTTCAAAAATATTTTGTTGTTTTATTTATGTATATATGTGATAGTATGTGTACATGTGTGTACAGAGGTCCAAAGAGGGCATCAGATCCCTTGGAGCTGGAGTTACAGGCAGTTGTGAGCTGCCCCATGTGCATAGTTGGATCTGAACTCTGGTCCTCATGATTGAGAAGTAAGTGGTCTTAACCACGGAGCCATCTCCCCAGTTCTTCTGTCCTAATCTTACTGGTTTGGGATTTATTTTATTCTTATTTTCTAATACACTGAAATACCTCACTATTTATTTGAGAGATCTCTGGTTTTTATGGCTGTAGGCATTTCTTTTAGAACTGCTTTCATTGTATCCAGTTACATCTGGTGTGTGGTGTTTTCATTACCATTCNATTCTAGGAATTTTAATTCCCCTACTGATCACCGTGGTGAACCATTCCTCATTCATTGGTGTGCTGTTCGGTCTCTGTGAGGGTTTTTGTAGTTGTTTTGTTTTTCCTGGAGTTCACTTTGGTATTGAGTTCTTGTTTTAGTCCCTTGTGATCAGACAGAATACAAGAAATACAAATTGATGGATCCTGTTTGAATCTAATATGCTAGTCTGCATCTTTTCATTGGAGAATTNAGGCCATTAATGTTTATCAGTTATCGAAAGGTATTCATTAATTCTTTTATTTTGTTGTTTTCATAATGTTTAAGACTTTCCTCTTCTTTTTGCTTGCCTACTATCACATTATTCTTCTAAATGACTTCATTGATGTGTTTCTTTTTCTCTTCAGTATAAAGAATTCAGTATAAAAGATAAAGGTATCTCCTGTAGTGTGACCTTGGTGGTCATGGATTCATTTGGTTTATATCCAGCATGGAAAGTTTTTTCTTTGTCCTTTGTTCTGGTTAGGTCTCTGTTGCTGTGCTGGAACACTGACCAGAAACAGCCTGGGGAAGGAAAGGCTTCATTTGGCTCAGAATAGTACATCACTGGGGGAAGCTAAGGCTGGAGCAGGAACCAGAACAGAGAAGTGGAGAAATGCTGCTTACTGACTGTCTTCCTCTGCTACTTTTCTTATGCAACACAGGCCCATCTCCCCAGGGGAGGCACCACCCGCAGTGTTTTGGCTCTCCTGCATCAATTAGCAATTAGGAAGATGCCTCACAGACATGCCCAGGGAGCCAGCTGACAGGCAGTTCCTCAGCTGAGTCCCCTCTTCCTAGGCATCTCAAGTTGACAAGCAAGATTAGCTGTCATGAGCCCACTCACTCCTTGTCAACTTAACATACAAACATAATCACGGTTAAATAATAACTTTCCTTTTTGGTTTTTATTCAAGAGCTCATGTTAATATTAATAACACAATATAAAACACAACCCCATCAGTTTAAAAAGTCCAAATTCTCATTGAAAAAAATCCAAAAATCTGTTAACTGTGGGTACCTAGAAAATCCAAAATAAGTTATATACTTCTTAATCTAAGAAGGAAGGACCAGGGCACAAATATAATCAAAGCAAAGCAAAACTCAGATCCAACAGTGTAAAAATGCTTCATGTCTGATACCTCTGAAGAGATTCACTCCTGGTCTTCTGACGTCTGATGGGCTTGGGTAGCCCTACCTCTCCAGTTCTGCCATCCACTGTACACACAGCCAGCTCCACCTCACAACTACCTCTACTCTCGATGGTCACCCGTGGTCCAGGCATCTCCAGTTTGCTGGAGTCTCCACCGCAGCCAACACTGCACCTTCAGCAATGGCCTCCTGGCCTCTCTTTAGGAACTAACCTTGCCACATGGCATCAAGCCTCAGCTGCTCTCCAAGACTTCTTCAGTCCTGGACCTTCTGCTGTGACTGAGACTCCCCTTTCCCCAATGGCATCCCCTGGCCTCTCATAGTGCCAAGCCCCCGCTGCTCTCCATGACCCCTTCATGCCTTCAAAACCAACACCATGTAGAAGATTCTTTGACATTGCTGAATTCCACTTCCAGCTTGAGCTGCAGCCTCGGCTCCCTGGACCTTGTCTTCTGTGTGCTGACACTGAAGAGACATTTCCCAGAAGATTTCACCACAGTGATGCTAGTCTCAGTCATTGTCTGAGTAAAGCAAAAGTTTCCCTTCACAGATTCTTAAAAATCAAAATATCACACAAATGGCTTGGATAGTCTTTGAGGGAGTCTCACAAACACACCTCCCTCTGGAGCTGTACAAGGCCAGCCTCCATCACTGGTGCTGCCTTCAGCTCCCACAGAACAGCCCATTCAACTGAGCACCTAAGGGCTTTTCCAGCCCAAAGTTCCCAAATTCTTCTTTTCCCTCCCATAAAACATCAGGTTCATCAGAGCAACAGCCCACCCTTTAGTGCCAGCTTCTGCTCAGTTATTTCTGACACCGGGCTAAAACACTGATAGAGGGGCTGGAGAGGTGGCTCAGAGGTTAAGAGCACTGGCTGCTCTTCCAGAGGTCCTGAGCTCAATTCCCAGCAACCACATGGTGGCTCACAACCATCTGTAATGAGATCTCGTGCCCTCTGCTGGTGGGCAGGCGTACATGCAGGCAGAACACCGCCTTATAATAAATATAACAAAACAACTAAACAAAAGAACACTGACTAGAACCAGCTTAGGGGAAGAAACATTCATTTGGCTTACAGGTCACAGTTCCTCATTGAGGGAAAGCAAGGCAGGAACTGAGCCAGAGACCACAGAGGAACATTTTTCACCATCTTCCCCTGGCTTGCTCAGCTGCCTTTCTTAGACAGCCCAGGCCCACCTCCACTGGATGGTACCTTCCACAGTGGGCTGGCCCTCCTACATCAATCAGCAGTTAAGAAGATAGCCCCATAGACTTGTCCATGGGACAAGCTGATGAAGACAATTCTTCAGTTGAGGTTTCCTCTTCCCAGGCGTGTCCAATTGATAATCAGGATTATCAGTTAGCGTTCCGTCATGAAGGAGAGCTTTTCTGGAAGTACTGATGGAGGTTGGCAGTTACTATTTCAGAACATGGAACACACAATTCCTTGTCCTTGAATTTTAGTATTTCTGTTGAGAAGTCTGCTGCATTTTGTTAGCTTTGCCTTTTTATGACTTAGTACTCACCTCTTGGAATTTCCAGTATTCTTTCTTTGTTTAGGATGCTATAATGTGATTTGGTGAAGTCCTTTTCTGGTTATACCTGTTTGGCATTCTGAATATTTTCTGCATGGGAATGGCTATCTTTGTCCCTCAATTTCAGAAAATTCTACTATGATTAAAAATTTTTTAAGATTTTATTTTATGTATATGAACATTTTGCTTGCATGCATGTATATGTCCCATATGTATGCCTGGTTTTCACAGAGGTCAGAAGAAGGCATCAGATCCCCTGGAACNGGAGTTACATGTGGTTGTGAGCCACCATGTGGTGCTGGGAACTGAATCCAGTCCTCTACAAAACCAATAAGTGCCCTTAACTGCTGAGCCATTTCTCTAGTGTCCCCTGATAGAACTTTTTTCCCTGCTATAACTTTATTGACTATATTCTCTCTCTTCCTCCCTCTCTCCCTTTCTCCCTCCCTCCCTCTCCTTGTCCTCTCCCCTCCCTTCTGTGTGCATGCATGTGTGTGCACACACACATTTATGAGGTCCAGAAGTCCACCTAGTGTGTTTTCCTCAGTCTCCCACCACCTTGTGGTTTTGAGGCAGGGTCTGTCATTGAACCTAAAGCTTGTCCATGGGGTAGACTGGAAGACCAGTGAGCTGCAAGGATCTGTGCTTGTCCCGTGTTCTGGGGTTATAGAAGCATACTCCTGCACCTGGCTTCGACATGGGTGCTAGGCATCCAAAATCAGGTTGTGTGTTCCAGCTGATACCAACTGTTTGCCTACATGGCAAATACTTTATTGATTGATCCATCTTTTCTGCCTTGTATGTATTTTCTGTGTCCTTAGTTTTTTTTTCTTTTTCTTTTNTATGTATGATCTATAAATTTGTTCTTGTAATATTCTACCATGTTCTATTCCTACTTTGTTATTTTATTTTCATTACTGTCTGAATGTTTTAAATCACCCCCCAACCCCACCCCTTTCTTCAGGCCCTGAGATCATCTGCTACGTGATCTGTTTGTGAGGCTCTCTACTGAGTCTTTCATTTGTTGAGCTTTTCATTTCTAAAATTCTGGTTAGACTTTTTTTAGTATTCCTTATCACCAGTGAATCCCTCATTCATATCCAGTGCCACCTTCCTTGTTTTATTTAGCCTTGAATCTGTATTGTTTAATTCGCTCAAGAATTTGTATTCTTTGACTTCATTGAACATTCTTACGATCAGTCCTTCGAATTCCTTGTTATTTTGTCTTATTCACTCTCAGTGGAATCCATTCTTGTGGCATTAGTATACCTACCATGCTGTTCTACACTTGGTCTTTGCATTTACTATATTATGGCTATGTTTGGCCAAAGTGTTCCTACAGAGAAAGGCACACATTGTAAAAGCAACTAGTGTTCTAGTTGCTTTCTGCTTCTGTGATAAACACCACAACCGAAGCAGCTTGGAGAGGAAAGGGCTCTTTCCTTTCATCTCACATGTCCAGATCGTAGTCCATCACTGAGGGAGGCAGGGCAGGAGTTTAAGGCAGGAACCTGCAGGCAGGAACTGATCAGAGACCATGGAGGAGTGCTGCTTACTGGCTGGCTGGCTCTGGTTCATGCTGAGCTTGCTTGCTGCCTTCCTTGCTTTCTTCCCTTCCTTTTTTGCTTGTTTTGCTTTTTTACTTGTTTTCTGTGTGTGTTCAATACCTGAGGAGGCCAGAAGAGGATATCACATCCTTCGGGACTGAACTTACTGTGAGCTGTCTGTCATGTGGGTGCTTGGAATTAAAACCTGGTCCTCTGGAAGAGCAGCCAGCGTTCTTAACTGCTGAGCCTTCTCTTCAGCCCTTCAGCCAGCGTTCTTATCTAGCCCAGACCCACCTGTCTAGGGACTGTGCCACCAACAATGGACTGAGTTCTCCCACATNAACCATCAATCAAAAAAATGCCCCACAGGCAAGCCTACAGATGAGTCTGATCTAGGCAGTTCTTCAATTGAGATTCCCTCTTCCCAGGGAACTCCAGTTTGTGTCAAGTTGACAATAAAAACTAACCAGTGCAGCCAGAGTGATGAGAGAATCCCAGAAAAGAGTTTCAAAGAGAAAAGTGTAGCCAAATTCAAGGAGATGACGCACAGGAATCTTCGATTTGACAGACATGGATCCTAGAAAATGGGCAATTAACAGGGTTAAGACTTTAGTCTCATCACACTCGGGTTGGTTTCCACAGACACTTCTGGTTTGTTAACTCACCCTGCACTAGAGGTGAAGCTAGGATTTTAGCTAAAGAAGGCATGAGACTCTACGGGGAGCTTGGAGAGATTGTACCCTTCTGCCCACCCCTAGCTCTCATGGCCAGAGTCCAGAATTTCCTAAATCGTCCACGGTCTAGAAATCCTAGAGTGGTTAAAAACAAACCCTAATTCTGATTGACAGTATGGGATCATTCTAACTTTGCTAATTGGTAATGTGACCCCTAAATTAAGGCACAAAGCAGGGTCTCTTGAAGTACACTATGGAAGCTCGTGACAGTATCGAGCCTCCTGTCTACAAGTAGCTCATTAAGTGCACCAGAGCAAAAGCCCTTGTCTTTTCTGTTGACTGCAGGAACTTGTGTCCCTGAAGCCCTGTAAAGCTGCAGAGCTGGTGGCTACTCACTTTTCTGGACAGATTGAAATAGTCATTGGACAGCTTCAGGTAAGGACTGTGAGCATGTGATGGGAAGGGTATCTTTGTCTGAGGGCTTCTGATGGTACTTATTGCCTAAATTCATAGTTGCCAGTTAATAGTAATCTTACGCAATGTGCTGTGTGTGGGGTGTGCGTGTGGTGTATGGTGTTTATGTGGTGTGTGTATTGTGTATGTGGTGTATGATGTGTGTATGTTATGTGCTGTGTATGCNTTGTGGGGGTGGGAGCAGCTGTGTATTAATCTCTGAGTATTGAAATAAGGGAGTTCATTTTTGGATAACAAATACTGATTTTAAAGAAACACCTTTGAAGCTCTAAGCTACACTGTTCTAGAAATCATAACCTGTAGAAGATCCTCCTATATTCTTTGGCTATCAACCCTATTCTGTTGATGGGTCATGTTACTTATGCAGTTTGCCACCTTCAAGTTCAACCAGGGGTAATGTTGTAGAGTTTTTCAAGGAATAGCTTCTCTAGACGTGGCTGCATTCATGGAGAATGCTGAGGAGCTCCGTGAGGCATGTTGTGTGAGAGCCTGCTGTTGTTTGGTGATTACCACTGCAGCACCAGTTTTGAGTCGGCTGATTTCCATGATGATCAAAAGATAGAGCTAGGCAATAGGACGACATGGGGGCAAAAAGTACCCACAGTCCTCCGATGCAGCAGCAGTGGTCTGGAATAACTGCAAAAAGGCAAAATGAAAACTTGAGTAAGTTGGGAGTGATGGGAGACAAAGGTGGGATTCATTCATTTCAACCCCTGTGGCCCCACTCTGTACCCGGAACACTCAGTGTTAGGCTTTGAGGAGCATAGATGCACTTATGTGACTGTAGTGTAATGCTGTAGAGCTATGCTACAAATCCGTTCAAGGGACCTTGGGAACGAGAGAAGATGGATGGGTGGTGAGGGGTGAGAAAACAGCTCCCAGAGCTGCCAAACCAGAGCAGGAGTCTGATTTGCAAACAGAATAAGAAGGGCTCTGGTATGGAAAGACGGGAAGGCACGGCCGAGCCCTTGTGTTCAGAGGCTGGGCAAAGCTGCAGGAAACAGGAGGTAGAGGGCGAAAGCAGCTTCAGTGCAGTGAGGAGGAGTGAGTTATGACGATAGAGCCCAGAAAATATGGATGGGGCTTGATGTAATGTTAAGAAATTTATTTCCCTTGTGTTGGAGGATTTCTGTTGTGTTGGAGGTTTAAGCAAAGGCTGGTCTCATTAGATCTACTTTCTAGAAAATTAACTGTGGCAAAGGGCACATGGAGCAATAAGCACTTGGGCAGAGGGCTAGGCAAAGAGGTGGTGACCAGGACAAAGTTGGTGGCAGTGAAGGAGATGGGTTCCCGATGCAGCTGTGCACTTAGAAAGTAGCTCAATGTGGTGNGCAATTTTCAGTTGTTCNTAGGTTATCCCATAATAGGTCTACTAACTAGCTCAGAGATCTGTCCATTAATTTGATCAGTGTTGATGCTGTGGCTGGAAACACCCAATGCAGAGGATGACATACAAAACCAGATGGAAGTGAGGGAAACTTGTATGTGATTTCTGCTCACAAGGATGAAGACAGACCAAACAAGTTACAGAGTAGTTGGGCTAAAATGATGCTGCAGCCCAGGGAAGGCACATGGCCAGGCTGTGGGGGCAGCAAAGGCTTCTGTTCACACCCAGAGCTTCTCTCCTCTTTAAAAATCATATCTGCTAAATCTTGCTTGTTCTGGTGCTTCTGGGATTGTCTTTAAAAATGTAAAATTAACAATAAGAGGACCCCACCCTGACCTCCAGGAAGAGAAACAGAGAGGGCTATTGAGTGAATATCATTCATCAGTCAAATAAAGCTGGGTGTAAGACTGATTGTGGCTTGTTTGTTGAGTCCTATGCAGTTCTTTTAAAGAAATTGTATTTTACTGCCAAGTTTTAATGATCGTATAAACCCCATACAGATTTTGTGTAGTTCCTTTACTTTTAATGCAATTTGTTTCTGAAGAATAGTCCACAGAACTCTTGGTATGAAAAATTAGCCAGAATATTAAGTTACAACCAGGAGGAAGTCATGTAAAATAAAATAAAGCAATATAGAGAAGACAGGTTATGAAGACTGATGGAGGCTAATGATTGTATATGAGTCAGTCTTTTTAAAAACTAGCATATGTTTCTATCCTTGCACATACACATGAATAAGTACGTGTGTGTGTGTGTGTGTGTGTGTATGTATATGCGCACGTGCATGTGTGCACCTTTCCAGTGTGAGATCAAGGCTTAGATCTTGTGCGTGCTAGTCACGGATTCTATCTCTGAGCTATATCCCTAGCCATAAACCTATTTAAAAATCACATTTAAAATTATATTCTTTTCACTTTGGATTCTCCCTGCTTGTTACAGAAGAAATTTGAATACATAGAAAAAATTAAAAACTCATTTTTGCTTAAGCTTCTTAAGAACTTTGAAACTATGTTTATGTAGTATAAGAAGTTTAATCCCATTGAATTGTCACTACTCTATGACAAAGGCAGGGGACATCCAGCTGGGGTTTGGAGGTGATGGTAGCCACAGAGTGGTCTTGTTTTTCTGTAAGGAAACTGAACACTGAGTCACATGGTCATATAGTTAATGAATGTTGGAAATAGAACCCAGATTTTCTGGTGTACTAATGGCTAGCACTTCACAGTTATGGTTGATTTTGTTGCAGAGATGATGAGTGGGTTTTGGAGGTCATTGTTAATTTGGACCTTAAATATCCCCCCAAGTCCCCCCACCGTTAACTGTCTCACAGCAGGCCCTGTGAGAGGCAGAGGACAGGCGAGCCAGGTTGAGACTATCTCTACAGCCCAGGTCCACTGTCAACAGCAAGGTCTGAGCACTGACCATTGAGCCCTTTTGTTGGGCAAGCTTGCTTGGAAAGGTCCTTCTTTTGAGGTGGTGGTGTGTGTGTGCTTCCACATTCAAGTGACAGTGACTAGAACTGCTGAGAGTCTGCAGCACCGAGGTAGGAACTAGGCTCTATGGCAGTGGTGTCTGCAGATTGATTTTGGAAATTCAGTATTTAATTGTACTTTTTCTTTTTCTATTCAGAACCAGGTTTTGCTTTTCAAATTTTTGAGGAGTCTTCTTGACCCAAGGTATGTTAATAAACTTTGGCTTTCATAATACACATGTGGAAGGATGGACAGAAAGGAACAGAAGTTAAGGCACTGGCTCTTGGCATCCGAACAGTAAATGAGATCTTTATTTTTAATATAAGGAGGAGTGATTATAACACAGAGAAATCATCCATGCTCTGAAAGCAGATGTGAGATGGTACTTTCCTTTCCATTCGAACATAAGCATATACGATGAGTTCCCACTGGTGGAAATAAATAGCAAAGCCCTACTGTCCATTTGGGAAGGGTCCTTTCTATCCTAGGTTCCTGCCTAGTCCTTATCTGTCAATTTATTCACCCTCACTTGATATGTTTAGTTTATATTAACTTCCTGGTAGTGTAGAAAGGACAGTTCAAATGTGGTTTTCAGTTGCTGCTCTAAAAATAACCAAATCACAATGAAGCAAACCCCAGGAGTTTGGAATTAGATAGAATTAGCAATATATATGTGAGTAAATCAGGCCCACATGTGAGATCCTCAAGTTCGATTGTGACTGGGTGGAGTGCGCTGGGAGTTGAGTGTGATGACAGGTAACATCCTCTGAACAGCTGTCGTTAGTTAGTTGCTGTGTGCTGGATTACCTCAAGAATTTTATACGAGTATAAAAAGTACTGTGCACATGCCCCATGCCTCCCTCACTTCCTTCCCCTCTCATTAGCTCCTCTGGTCCTGGGACAGTTTTGCTCCTACTTCTCATCCCTACATACATGATTTATGCAGCTGTCTTAACCTAGCACCCAGGAATAAGAGAAAAACATGCAATATTTGTCTTTGAGACTTAATTTGCTTAATATGATGCTCTCCAGTTGCATCCATTTGCCTGCAAATGATGTGACTTGTTCTTTGTGCTGAAAAAATAGCCGTGTGTTTATAAACCTTATCCATTCCTGTGTGGATTGACACCTGGATTGGTTCCATCCCAGAGCTGTTGTGAATACACTACGATAAACATTGCCGGGAAGTGTCTCTGTGATATGTTGACTTGGAGTTTTTTGGGTAAACACCCAGCTGGGTCACATGGTGTCTTAGATAGGGTTCTACTGCTGTGATGAAACATGACCAAAAAGAAAGTTGGGGAGGAAAGGGTTTATTTGGCTTATACTTCAGCATTGCTGTTCATCATTGAAGGAAGTCAGGACAGGAACTCAAGCAGGGCAGGAACCTGGAGGCAGGAGCTAATGCAGAGACCATGGAGGGGTGCTGCTTACTGGCTTGCTCCTCTTGGCTTGCTCAGTCTGCTTTCTTATAGAACTCAGAACCACCTGCCCAGGGATGACACCACCCACAGTGAGCTGGGCCCTCCCCGCTCGATGCCAATTAAGAAAATGCCCTACAGGCTTGCCTACAGCCTGATCTTACGGAGGCATTTTCTTAATTGAGGTTCCTTCCTCTCAGATGACTTTAGTTGGTCAGCACACATGGTAAGGGTACTTTTAGTGTTTATGTGGCAGGACTAGTTTATACTCCTCTCAGCAGTATATAAGCTTCTCTTATATCCTCATCCTTTAACAGCATTTGCTGTTTTTTGTTGTCCCGATGATGGCTGTTCTAACCAGGACAAGGCAAAATCTCCATGTAATTTTTATTTGCATTTCTGTTTCCATATATTTATTGGCTATTTGTTCTTCATTTTGAGTTCTTTGTATATTCTACATATGACTCATGTGTCAGATGTATAGCTAACAGAGCTCTCCCTTCCTATAGGCTGTCTCTTTACTCAATTTGCTGTTTGTTTTGCTGTGCAAAGACTTTTGAATTTCAGGAAGTCTGTTTGTCTATTGTGGTGCTGTTTCCAAGTGACTGGAGTCCTGTTCAGGAAGTGCTAGCTTACACTGACATCGCAAGTGTTTCTCCTCCTCCTTCTACTGCCAGTCTTCGTCAGCTTTGACACTAAGGCATTGATTTTTTTTATGCAGGGTGAATGAGAGGGGTCTAGTTTTATTCTTCTACATCCAGATTTCCAGCATCATTTTGTCTTCACTTCAGTGTGTATTTTTGATGTGTTTGTCAGAGACTGGGGGCTGTAGCTGTGTGGGTTTGTATGTAGACCCCCCCATTCTGTGCCTTTATCTGATGGCAACAGCACCATGCTGTGTTTGTTACAGGTAACACAGCCTGATACTGGACATGGTGAGAGCACCATCATAGTTCTTTTCCTTCCGATTTTGTCTTCTTGATTATAGCCTTTCTGATTTGTAAGAGGTGGGATCTCAAAATAGTTTTAATCTGCATTTCTCCAGTGGCTAAGAATGTTGAACACTTTTTAGAATATTTGTTACCCATTTATAGTTCTTTTGAGAACTGTTTAGTTCATTGGCCCACTTATTGATTGGCAGTTTGTGTTTTTTAATTTTCCCAGTTTTAAAAGTATACATTCCAAGTTTTAATCCTGCCTGATGTATAGCTGGGAAAGATTTTCTCCCATTTCTAGGCTGTTTCTTCACTCCACTGATGATTTCCTTTGCTGTACAGAAGCCTTTTAATTTCATGTAAAAAATTCTTGGCTATACTATGTACCAAGATGTTTTTGCTGTATTTTCTTCTTTCAGTGCCATTGTTTTGGGTTTTAAATGAAGTTCTTTGATCTGCTTTGAATTGGTTTTGTTCTGGGTGAGAGATTTGAATCAGTTTCATTTTTCTGCAGGTGGAGATCCATTTTTGCCAGCACCATTTATTAAATGGAGAGGCTTTTTTCCAATGTGTTTTTTGACACCTTTGTTGAAAATTAAGTGTGCGCATACCTGTGCAAGTTTGTTTCTGGGCCCTCTAATGTGTTCTGTTAGTCTGCGTGTCTGTTTCCGTGCCAGTGCCATGCCGTGCGTGACACTATAGCTCTGCAGCGTAGTTAGAGGTCGGGTACTGTGGAATCTTGGCAGTGTACTTTCTGCTTAGGATTGCTTTGGGTATTCATAGTCTTTTGTGTTTCCATATGAGTTTTAGGGTTTCTTCTGGTTCTGGAGGAGGTCAGTGGAGCTTTGATGGAATTACATTGAATCTGCAGTGCTTTGGANAATATAGTAATTTTTATAGCATTATTTCTGTCAGTCTAGGAAAATGGAAGCTATATTATTAATCTCCTCTCTTTTGGTTAGCTTGACTAAAAGTTTGTTGATTTTTGTCTGTCTTAAAAAAAAAAAACAACCAACTCTGTTTCATTGATTCTTTGTCCTTTTTCCCCTACTTACATTTCGTAGGGCTTTAAGGTGTACCATTTGAGATCTGTCTTGTTACCTTCTGGTACTGTGAAAACTAGCCAGCAGGGAAGCTTCCAGATCAGAACCAGCTCGATTTCTCACTGTGACCCAGTGTGTGCTAGCAGTCTTCAGCAGACTGATAGGGTTTTCCAGATATTTTTCCAAGTGCCTCTTGACCTCAAAGGTGAGAAGCCAACAGTCTGGACTGGTTTCACTCGTCTCTGGTGACTAGCCTACCATTGCTGTTATCCTTTTTGAATCCTTGTATAGGCTTGGAGGCAGTTTCCCTTCTGCTGTCTGAAGGTTCCCTGGGATAAACTGGAAATATTAATTCAGAGAAAGGACATGGAAAAAAAAAGGGACATCACAGCATGGAGGGCAGTCACAGTAGTATGATTACTTGCACACTCAACACTATATGGGAACATATATGAGAAATGAGATGCAGATAGCTTTAGGGAGATACTAAGTTATTGGGGGGATTCAGTAGGGTTCGAGAATGTATAATGATCTCAGACAAATTCTGGTCTTTAGAATGGACAGTGGTTTATTATAGAGCCAAATGGGACAGCAGTGTGTGACAAACATCTGTGCAGTCTGTTGACAGACTGCACTGTCTCTTCCTATGACGAGTTCAGCTAATGAGGACTCTGGACGGGCTGGAAGGGATTGTTTCCTCCTTAGTGGACCTGGACTCGCTGCTGAAGAGAGGGTGCACTAGCCGAGGTGGGGGTCAGCACTGGGAAATCTGAAGTACAAAACTAGGGAACTATGGAAATGCCAGGAACAAAAGCGCTTCACTGATAGGCAGATCAGCCCCTCCCTGCAGCTCTCTGGAAGCCAAGTCTACAATGTTTTTGCCTTTGTTTCTTCCTCTTCTGTTCTTAAGAAAACAATTTAAAAACTTCCAGCTCTCCCATTCCCCCATGCAAACAACTATCTACACAGGCATTCTGGAAAGCANGGAAAATAAAACATTTTGAGAGATGAGGGTAGCTTGCTTGTATGTATCACAATAGAATGGCCTTTGGCCCAAGTTAATTGGATCCATATATATATCTTATGCATTTTTGACTTAACACTACTTTGAGCTGTTTTTAAATTGGTATATTCTGTATATTCTGCACTTTTTTGTTGCTTTTGTTTTTCGAGACAGCCCTGGCTGTCCTGGAATTCACTCTGTAGACCAGGCTGGCCTCAAACTCACAAAAGATCCTCCTGCCTCTGCCTTTTGAATGCTGGGATTAAAGGTGTGCACCATCACACCCAGCTGTAAACAGTATTTTTAGAGGAACACATTATCTAGCTGAATTTTTACGTCTTTAAGTTATCTTTATTATGTAGTCACTTTATCTAGACTTAAATGACCCACAGAGATACTAGTGTCACATGGTGTCTGTACCTGGAAAGATTCGATAGTTGGAGGGGGTTAACCCTCCACAAACAAGTCCTTTTCTGCATGGAGGCATCCACTTGGGAGAGAAGGGATCTGCATCCTCTTCCGCTTCTCTCCCCTGCTAGCTGCTGCCCAGGGCCTGCTCCACCCCCTCTTCATGACTCCTGCTGACCACCAGTCCCTGCAGTATCCTGGCAGACTGGCATCTGTGCAGAGGGCACACTTGATGGACACCACAAAAGGACACTGGTGGCCTTTGTGAGGACATGAGCTGTGTAGAGTCTAGAGAATGTGCAAGTGAATTTATATTCAAAGCTCTTCCCCGTTGTGATTTTCCTCTGAATGTTGATTTGGCTTTTGTTAACAATATTTTGGAGGGTTCTGAAGTATATAATAGGGCTTTTCTTGTGGGAAAACTTGCACATCAAATGGCATGTTGTATTTTTAAGTCTTCAATCAAGATAAAGCAAAAACTGAACATGAATAACTTTGCCAAGAAGCAAAATATAGATTATGGAGATGATTCTGGGTTGTCATTGGATCTGTCAGTATTTCTGTAGATATCTTTGAAGGGATATCTTAAGATACCAAATCCCAGTGTTGAAACGGGACACCTCAAAATTCAAAATTAGAACATCATAGATGCTATTGAACTTTTCCATACAAAAACACAGCCTCTTCAGTGAGTACCCAGTGGGAAACATGTTTGTCAGTGTGGTCAGCCTTGTCTCCCCTCGGCTAGTATGTAGCCCGAAGTCTAGATTCAACTTTTTAAATTGTGGTATCGTCTCCTTGTTCTCCCCCCACCCCACCTATACACGTTTTTTCTTTATTCAGTACTTACAGGGATATTGCTGTGGTTACTCTTTTTCTAGCTCAGGCCTTTCCCTCCACTTTATTTCTTAGCAAATGCCTTTATCGACTTACTAAATCATTTAGTAATTTCAGCTGAAGCCTGCTGAGCATGGTGATTGGCATGGGAGATCAAATGGAGACGACAACAGAGTCCTGCCATCAGAGCTCCCTTTCCACTAGAAGGCCCAGGCTGATGTGCAGGCCCCTCGTGGGCTTCGGTAGGATCCTCAGAAACAATCTGGTTTTACTTTCTGACCCGCCACCATTCCATCTTCTTAGTTAGACCACACAGAATCAGACAGTCCTCAGACTCCACAGAGCTAGCCATGATGATGGCACGTATGTGTAGTGTGGACTACTTTGGGGGCCAGGGTAGGAGGCTCACTTGAGCCCACAAATTTGAGACCAGGGCAACCTGCTAAGAGACCATATCAAAATAAGCAGTTGAAATCTACAAACTCCCCTCTCCATGTCTCTTTAAGTATGAGATGCTATGTATACACCCTCATCTCTCCCATCCAGCCTGTTTCTACCTCAGTGAGCAAAGCATGCAGTTGTCACCCTCCTTTCTTAAAGTTCTTTTTGTTCCTGTCACCCACAGCAAAATTCCAGCCCATCTGTCCAGCTTGTCGGGCTTCCTTCCTCCTGTTCCTCCTGTCTCTTTACCCCTTAGCAGTTCTGGGCAGCTCAGAGGGNGCACCATTTCCATCCTCCCTTTGTGTGTCTGTATCCTTCTTCTTCCGCACTGCTTTCTTGAGCACAACTCACCTACGTGTAGGGAAAGGCTATAAAGCAACACACGTGCTTTGATTTGATTCTGTTTTAGAGAATATTTAAGGAATGAGTGATAGAAAAGTAACCATCTTAGCATAGTAATAGAAAAAGTTATTCTAAGAAGGAAGTAGGGAAAATGGCCAATTAAACATTTGTGAGTCTAATTGAATCCAAATCAGCAAGCATGACAACATGGGTGAAGAGTACCAGAGACCGAGAAAGATGTGCATTAGCAGTGTGCATTGATTATGGAGGAGAACATGGGCGTGGCCAGCCACATGCTGTCTGTCCTATAGAGGAGAACATGGCACGTGCTCTCTGCCCTGGTGAGTTAAGTTAAAGGCAGAAGCTTACGTGGTGCCCTTGGATGTTTTGCCCTTCGCACTGCACTCTTCTGACACAGTGACAGAAGTTGTGACATGTTAGTGCCACAAATGAAGGGCCATAAATTTTGCTACTTTTAACCCTCTTTGCAAATACTCGGTTTCTCCATTTTGCAACAAAAAGGGCTCCTTAAAATTCTACTCTTCTGAGAGTAGAGATTGCTCTTCCTTGCCTGTGTTTCTCTTCTGCCTGTCTAACACTTATTTTCTGCCTTCCCTGATTTTAATTGGATAGGTTATGTGAGTCCATTAAAAAAACAGACACACAACAGCAACAAAAACTGGGAGTGTGAGATGGCTTCATGAGTAAAGGCACTTGCTCCCACAACTGGCAACCTGAGAACTCACATGGTAGGAGTGATTCCCACAGGTTGTCCTCTGGCCACCATATGTGCACTTTACCCCCAAACACACACACACACACACACACACACACACACACAAATAAATGTAAAATATTTAAAAAAGAAAAACCCTTTCAGAGGCTTCCCTTTATTTAGCAAGATCTGTTTACAGTGATCCGAGTCTGATTACAGACAGCACTGTGAGAGCCTGTAGGCATCAGAAATCGGCCCGCTCCTTCCTGTGAGAGCCTGTGGACATCGGAAGTTGGCCCGCTCCTTCCTGCTGCACTCCTTTCATGTTGTGCTGTACCATTGCTCTCCTGAGCCAGGTGCTGTGTCCTGTCTCCAGTGCTCTGTCTCTATAGATGCAGGCTCTGACTTATGTCTTCCCCACGTTCTGAAGAGCTACATTCAGCATTTCTTGTAAAGCAGATGTCAGCAACATATTCCCACAATCTTTCTTTGTCTGAGAAAATGTTTCCCTTTCAACCTTTTAGAGCTAATTTTGCTGAATTACAGAATTCTCAGTTGCTGGTTTTGCTTTTTTCCCTTCGGCACTTTAAATACTGTTCCTGCTCTGCTTCCATAGTGTTTGAAGAAGTCTAATGAACTTCAGGCCTCTGCTCTCTCCACCTGCATCTCTCAGTTTCCCCTCTGGCCTCCCCTCCACTAGGTGGAGTCTGATGCTCCTCTGTGTGGGTTTTTTTATTTGCTTGTTTTTTGGTTTTTTGTTTGTTTGTTTTTTGTTTTTTTGAGACAGGGTTTCTCCGTGTAGCTTTGGAGTCTTTCCTGAAACTCACTCTGTAGACCATACTGGCTTGAAACTCACAGAGATCCGTCTGCCTCTGCTTCCCGAGTGCTGGGATTAAAGGCGTGCGCCACCACCGCCCGGCTGCTTATCTGTTTTTCAAGCGTTTATTTAATTTGGTTACTATTTATTTCTTTTCCTACGTTCCTTTTCCTTCTCCCAGTTCTATTATGTAGAGTTATTCTTTGGGGCTTTAGTT
Source organism: Neotoma lepida (assembly GCA_001675575.1). NCBI lineage: Eukaryota > Metazoa > Chordata > Mammalia > Rodentia > Cricetidae > Neotoma > Neotoma lepida. The sequence goes on from LZPO01044194.1 coordinate 454,740, forward strand.
CTTGGATGTTCTGTTCTACTTTTTTCTGCGTTTGCTTTCCAGTTGGGGACAGGTCTGTGGACATCAAGAGAAGCTCCCAGACTCTGCCCTCAGCTGTGTCTGGGCTATTGATAAGCACATCAAAACTTCTTCACTTCTGTATTATTTTTTTTTCTTTCTAGGTTTTCATTGTATCTTCGAGTCTGTGTCCATCTGCTTCCATGATTCTCTTCTTGCTTGCCTGCTTTTCTTCTCAAAGCTCTTAAAGTCTTAGCTCTTTCCCATCCCAAAGCCTCTGCTGTCTGAGTCTGCTCCTGTTGCTTCCTGTATCTTTTCAAATCACACTGTTTTGTCTCCTCAAAGGTCTTGTGATTGCGGGATGAAAGCTAGCCATCTCTATGTAAAAGAAACCAGAGTAAATAGACCTTCAGATTTGGAGTTCTAATGTTCATTTGGCTAAGAGTCTATTTATTGTTTGCTGTAGCTGTAATGTCTGAGGCTGGAATTTCCTCTTCTTCCTTCCCTTTGGGTTTCTGTAGAAGCTACTTCTTGAGGAAAGTCTGAGACACTCGTCTCAGCCAGCATTCTTCAGTTGGTTTTTAGTCTTTGAGTTCCTGTCCTCATGTTCACAGTGGCAGCCTTTCCCTTCCAGCCCCATACCTGAGGCAGGAAGGCTGGCGTTGGCCTTTGTGCTTCTTCAGGTCAGTTAGCCTTCAAGCCCCAGGTCGTGAGCCCCTCAGGAGCAGGTGAGCACCTTTCCCAGCAGTGTTAGTGAATCAAGAACTCCAGCTGCAGAAGCTTCCTGTCTCACAGCTCTGGAGGCTGGGCTAGCAGGGTTACTCCCTCCTGAGGGCACAAGGGAGAGCCCTTCTCTCCCTTCCCCCATCTCTGGTGGATCGCAGCAGTCTGGCATTCCTGGACTTAGAAACTTCATTTTCACAGTGTTCCCCCTGTATATGTCTGTGCCTGGGTTTTCTCTTCTATGTGAGAAATTCATCCAGTCAGAGGTGCCCTGGCCTCCACTGTGACCTTATTCAACTCATTATGTCTGCAAAGATTGTGTTTCTAAATGTCATAGTCCGAGGTATTAGGACTCATAGGTTATCAATCAAGTGAGTGTGATGTAGTCCTGTCCATCATGGTGGGCCTGATAAGAGTGAACTGCCCATGTGTATTTTGAGGTGTCTGCTTCTCTCCTCCAGGCTTCTCCTCCTTGTGGACAGGAAGGGGCTTTTCGATGTCCTTCATAGTGGTACCAATGGGCCTCCTGCAGGGGATGCACTAGACGAAGCCCAGTGTCTGCTTCCAGCTTTTGCTATAGTGATTGTCTGTTCCCACTGTCTCTCTGGCTTGCTTAAGTCTTGGGTGGAACTAAGAATCGTTGGCCTTTGAGTTTTCATCGTTTTCATATGTGAGCATAGTGTGGCTTTCAGTCTTCTTAATGAGCAGGTCAGAAGCTCGGTGTCTGTGCAGCTTCGTGTGCTCACGGTGACGGCATAGGCAGTGCCCAGCATCAGTCTGGGAAGTGTTTAAAGTTTTTGTATGGTGGTGTCACAAAACTGCCTCTGGTCTGCCTCGTGGGAGCAAGAAGGGCGTCAGGCATCTCACCTGAGCCTGGAAGTACACCAGCAGAGATTGCTGAGATGCGTCTTTCCAGGCTTCAGATTGGTCTANACAGCCCTNGATAGTAAGAAAGACAGCTAACAGATTCTGGTGATGCGTAAGAGCTGTGCATTCAGAAGGATATAGGCTTAAGGATGATTGCATATGTGATGAGGATGACTGCAGAGTTTGTATCATAATTAATGGTACTTTGGAATGATTGTTTTAGTTACCTGTGGGTGTTTTGTGTGTTTGGCCCTCCCTTTCCCCTGGGTTTTTTAATTTAGTCTGTACAGCATTGGATGGGCCCAAATAACGTCTGTACTTGATGTGGTTTGAGCCAGTTCTTTCTGTCTTTCCTGGTGGCTTATAAAGACTATCTTCTGTCCATGCAGGAGAACAAGAGGAATAAAACATATTCTTTTTCATGAATACCATAGCAATATNCCAAACTATATTAAGACTTAGAGGGTTGGGAAGATGGCTCAGTAGATAGGGCACTTGTCACAAAAGTGTGAGGACCAGAGTTTGAATCTCAGAATCTTGTAAAAGACAGGCAGGCATTAAGGGCCACCCATGACCTCAGTACTCAGGAGGCAGAGACAGGGTAATCCCTAGGGCAAGCTGGCTAACAAGACTACTTGGAATTGTTGAGTTCAAGATTCTTTGAGAGATCTTGCTTCGATAAATAAAGTGGAGAGAAAATGAGGAAGACATCTGATGTCAACTTCGGGTTTCCCTGTGCATACACATATACACATGTGCACACATACACGTGCACACACACATACACATGTGCACACACACATACACATGTGCACACACACATACACGTGCTCACACACATACACACACACACCACCACCCCCACACGCACACACACATACACACATGCACATACACACACACACACATACACACATGCACACACACACACACAGAGCACACACATACACATGCACACACACCACACGTGTACCCACTCACATGCAAACAGGCACCACATACATAACAATCAAAAGGAATTAGAAAATCTGACATTTAATTAGTCTAAGGAAACAGGAAGTGACCAAATCTCAGGTCTGCTGCACATCAGTATGATGTAGCAGAGTGTTGGCTGTCAGAAAGAATTATATGCCTGTTTGCTTTAGCCTCTGCCACATTAAAACAAACACACAAGCAAAACTCATGGGATTGCAGCTGTTCCTATCTGGGGGACTCCAGACAGCTAGTCACAATGTGAGGAGTCGTTATGGGAGGACTCTGTACCACGGATCCCTCCTTGCCAGGGCTCCATCTGTATCAGTTCCTCTGAGGAAGGAAGGGCTAATGTCCTCACAGTTGGACAGTACAGCCCTGGCAGGGACTGTGGGGCACTGGAGCTTGAGGTATCTCATGGGATCACATTGCACCTGCAGACTGGAAGCATGGACAGATGGATGCTGGTGACCCACTTGCTTTCTCCTTTTCACTCAGTTTAGGACTTTAGCACACAGAATGGCGCTACCCTGATTCAGATGAGTCGTCACACCTCAGTTAACTCCGTACTGAGACTTCCTCACAGGTTCCCAGAGACTTGTCTCCCAAGTGGCTCTTGAGCCTGTCAAGCTGGCAGTATCGACCTCACACTACCTAAGCCAGTTGCTTGTGGAGTTTTATGCAGTATAGTATTTATCATTTTACAGTTCCATATAGATTTTATAGGTCTTTGCTACCAATAATATCTGAGGGTGAGGCCTTTTTTCAGGCAGACTGACAGAGTCACATGCTTTGATGGCCAGGACTAGCTGTGGCATTTCTAATATGGAATGTGTATTGTTGTTGTTTTTCTTTTACTCTAGCCAAAATGTTGTGGGTTGATTTTGCTCTTTGGGGGTCCACCACCCAGCTCCCAAATAAATCACACACGGAGGCTTATTCTTACTTATAAATGCCCGGCTTTAGCTTGGCTTGTTTCTAGCCAACTTTTCTTAACTTTAAATTATCCTGTCTATCTTTGGCCTTGGGGCTTTTATCTTCCTCTATCCCTGTATATCTTTTCTTTCCTTCTTACTCCTTGTCTGGCTATTTAGCTGGGTGGCTGGGTAGCCAACCCCTGGAGTCCTCCTCCTCCTCTGGCTACTTCTTCTTCCTTGTAGATTTCTCTTTCTATATATTCTCTCTGCCTGGCAGCCCCACCTATCCTTTCTCCTGGCTTGCTATTGGCGTTCAGCTCTTTATTAGACCATTAGGTGTTTTAGACAGACACAGGAACACAGCTTCACAGAGTTAAACAAATGCAACATAAACAAAAGTAAAGCTGAAACTTCAGCCTTAAGGCCTTGTGAAGCAAGTTGATCTGAGTGAAAGCTATGGAAAAAACAAGTTTACAGTTGTGTGTAAAAGTTTACATTGAGTGATATAGTTGAGTTCTCAGTCCAAGCATAAAAAGTACTCACTCGTTTGCCACCGCATCTAAGGACTGGTGAGAGGGGACAAAGAGTTTTCAAGCAGACAGATTTGGTTAGCCTAGTGACCTCCAATTTGTTAAAGCAAGTACTGAGGGAGGTTGTGAAACCTTTCTACAAAGCCATGGAACAGTGTAGGCTGGCCCGCTCAGACACAGTTTTAGAGTGCANAGACGGAGTAGCCCAGCCCTTTCCACACCAGTCCTATTGTGGAGAATGACCCCCGACAAGTAAGTTTGTTAAGCATATGGCAAGCAAGAGTAAAAGAATATCATCAAATTGGCACTTAAATCATCCTCTACAAAACACTTGCACTCCGTCATTCAGGCCAGTCAGGCCAGGATCTCAAGGCAGGAACCTAGAGACAAGAGCTGATGCAAAGGCCATGAGGAGTGCTGCTTACTAGCTTGACTTCATGGCTTTCTCAGCCTGCTTTTTAAAATTATTAAATTTAATTTCTTAATGTTTTTAATTGAAATAGAATTCCATCCCTTCCCTATCCCCTTTTCTCCATTGAACCCCTGGCATGCCGTTCCCTCACTCTCAAGTTGATAGCCTCTTTTTCTTTGATTGTATTTGGAACATACATAAACGTATAAATATGTATGAATGCAAAGGGACTTGCTGAGTCCATTTTTATTGTTTGTGTGTATGTGGTTTGAAGACCAACCAGTCTGCATTGGACAACCAATTAGGGGCTCATCTCTGGGAGAGGCTAATTCTCCTCCCATCAGTCAGTAGATACCTGTAGTTCTTTGTTGTGGGGTGGGACCTTGCGTTATGTTCCCCTTCCACATTGACATGTCCCTTGTGCCATTATTCCATTCTTCATGCAGCCATTTCTAGGAGAGCTGTTCCACAAGAGACTTCCTGGTATTTTGGCTTTTATATTCTTTCTGTCCCCTTTCCCACAATGTTCCCTGTTCATTGACACGGGAACTGTGATGTAGATGTATCCACTGGGGGTATCCACTGGGACTGGATTCCCTGCATCCTTGGTCCCTGCATTGTGACCAGTTGTGGTTCCCTGTGATGGTCTCCATTTGCTGTAAAGAGAAGCATCTTTGATGAGGCGTGGAAGCTACACTCACCTGTTTCTAAGGATGAGATGTAGAATGAGTAGGAGTCAGGCTGTTCTAGCGAAGTGTCAGCTGTCTTTCTTATAATGATCCAATACCACCAGCCAGGGTAACACTGCCCGCACACATTAATCATTATTCAAGAAAGTACCCCAGAGGCCTGTCCACAGGCCAGTCTAAGGGGGCATTTTCTCAGCTGACTTCCCAAAGGACCATAGCCTGTGTTGAGTTATAAAAAACTAGCCAGCACAATGGTGTCATTGGGGCTGGAAGGGGAAGTACACGAGGGTCGGTAGCTCAGACTGAGGGTNATTTGTTAAGTATAGCCACTCATAGTTCTCATTTTTTAAGCTGAATTGGGTCTTATTTCTTTTAGGACAAAGTATAACTTTTGCTAATTGTTCCATATGAACCAAGACCTATTCCATATCTCTGATGTTATGTATGGCATAGTTCAGCTGAGTACTCCAAACACAATAGGCATTTTGAGTTCATATTTTTATCTCATAAAAGGTGGTCTGGTTTTAACGTGTTCTGTCCCTTGCCTTTGACTATAGGTATGCTCTCTTGCCTTTTGCTTTCAGGGAGGGTGTTCATGTTAATCAGGAACTGCTGCAGATACCGCCTTGTATTACAGAGCAGTTCATTGAGCTACTGTGTCAGTTCAGTCCAGACCAAGTCATAGAGACACTGCAAGTCCTTGAGTGCTACCGTCTGGAGGAAACCATTCAGGTAAGGCCTGCCTCATGCACAAAACAAATGTGACTTTCCTGGCAAAGTCTCCCCTTTCCAGGTGTGTGCAGGACCCAGGTGTGCAGTTCCTTGCAGAAGCTGGGAAGTAATAAGTGCTGGCACCCAAGGTGGAGTCATCACTGCTATAGTCAGCTGCTTTTAAACAACACTCAGCCCTCCCTGTGATGATTCAGGTTTTAAATAGATTCTAACTAGCAAGTAAGCCTGAAAAGGGGAACTCAGCAAGCTCCTGTCTGCAGACAGTGAAGGTTACATAGTCCTGGTACACCATGAAGTGCAGCAGGCTGAATAACAGTCCAGTTGCTTCAGTGTGCTCCTTGCCTTGATTTCTTCCTTGTTTCCTTCTGCTTCTGAGTGAGTGAGTGAAAGAGACAGAGACAGACATAGACTGTGTATGTGTTTGTGTGTGCAGGTGTGCATTATGAGGCTAATATGTTCCCCTTTTAAAATTTAGATATAACATTATGTCTTCTTTCCTTTGGCTGCTAACAAANAGTAACCTGTGCCTCCTGCATCTACTTCCTGCTGCCTCCATACTTTAAAATATTGAATTATGAAATATTTCGGGAACTGAGGGATGTGCACAGTATCAACTCCATATGTACTCACCAAGTAAATTTCAGTTCCAACTTCACTTTACTTATTTTACAGATAAAGCACCTTTCTCTGTTGTTGTTTATATTTTTCTCCTTTGGGGGGCCTGCCACCCAGCTCCTAAATAAATCACACACAGAGGCTTATTCTTAATTATAAATGCCCTGCCTTAGCTTGGCTTGTTACTAGCCAGCTTTTCTTAAATTAGTCCATCTACCTTTTGCCTCTGGGCCTTTCCCATTCTCTTACTTCTGTAAATCTTACTCTTACTCCATGGCTTGCTGTGTAGCTAGGTGGCTAGCCCCTGGCGTCCTCTTCCTTCTCTGGCTTTTTCTCTTCTCTCACTCCCAGATTTCTCCTTCTGTTTACCCTCTCTGCCAGCCAGCCCTGCCTATTTATCTCTCCTGCCTCACTATTGGCTGTTTAGCTCTTTATTAGACCATCAGGTGTTTTAGACAGGCACAGTAACACAGCTTTACAGAGTTAAGCAAATGCAACATAAACAAAAGTAACACACCTTAAAATAATATTCTATAACACTTCCCCCTTTTTGTCTAAATAAAGGTTTTAACTTTAACATAGTATAACTACATACAACAAAAACAGTTATCAAGTAAGAATTAATTTACAATATTCAGTCCATTTACATTTAGTAAATCCAGAGAAAGCACTCCACCACCCATCCATCTTAGTGACTCCAAAGTTTTGTACCTAAATTACTTTCTATCATATCTAAGGAAAACTGCAACTAGAACTATCCAGTCTTCAACTCCATCAAAGACCCTAGAAGGTTATAATATTATTTAAGTAAACGAAAAGTGCATTGCAAACAACTTCCAAAAACTCTAGAAATGACAGAGATATCTGACTGCCTGGATAGTCACCCAAAGTTCCTCTGCAACATTGGGGCATCCAACTTCAGTCTACAGGTTGATAATATCTGGCAGACTTTTCAGTGAAGCAGGAATTTTTGACTATCCTGCCTTGTTTTGGCAAAGTTCGTCAGTCACTTTCCTCTGTGTCCTGCAGAATATCTGGCAGACTCTTCTGTGAAGCAGGAACCCTGAAGGACCATCCCGCCTTGTTTTCGCAAAATTCAGCAGTCATTTTCCTATAGGTCCTGCATGTCCAGTTTATACAGCACATACCGTCAAGCAATCCAGGCAAGAACAGTTTCTTTGCCCAGTGGCTGACCTTGCCACATTGAAAGCAAACTCATAAGGAGTTTCTTCGTTGCCCATCATCTCCGAAGTAAATTGATGCAGCCAGGAGCAGATGTGTCTCATTGTCATGAAAAGCCCTAAGTTAACAAAACATTTTAAATACCATATTCTGTAGGTCTTTGAAAGGTTTGAAGACCATCTATCTATCTAAAATATATCTCTATGTGATCTGGAAAGCATACCTAACATATCTACAATTTTGATTGTTATAAATGACTAACCACCAACCTATGTTTCCTGATTGTCCTATATAGTTGATAATAACAGCTTTCAAAAACTAAAACTTCACCCTACATTTCCAAATGAACTACATAGGCACAATTTCTCAAACAAAAATAGAAACATACATACAATATGTTGTAACAAAAATAACNNTAAATTTTTATCAATATGCAAAAATCCTTTAAACAAGAGTAGAAACATATATACAGTGTAACAAAGTAACTTTAAATTTTTATCAATATTCTATATTCCCCTAAATGATAACAAACATCCATAACCCACCAAATAACCAAAAAACATCCACATACCCCCAACTCTTGGGAATGTATACATAGTTTTCTCCAAACTGCTTCCTGCTGTCTGTGAACAAAGCGTCTTTAGGATCCCAGAGAGAAAATTTAAGATAATGGCCAAGTCCTGGGAAGACCAGCTATAACCTTTGCTGATAGATATCACCCGTCAAGATTCAGGAGGTCTTGCCTGATCAAACCTGATTCATATTAACCCTAAAGGAATCTACAACCTCTGGTCTCCTGTGGGAACAAAACTCCAAAGCATTTTTGATTTCCACTTGACAAATATATTTTTTGATTTCTTTTTTTAAGGTTAAGGCATTCCTGAAGTATCTAGATTGGTTCAATTTTGCAGTCTTGCTCACAATCCCATGTCTGTCAGCAGCTGTCCTTTGCTTTTCAACAATCAAAAAATTGAAAATCAACACAATAACATACAGGATCCAGACTCCCTGTGTATTTCCCATCTCTATGTGGCTTATTCATTTTTATATTAGTTTACTTCTCTCTTTAAAATCTTCATTTTTAAACAATTCATTTTTTTCCCATGACTATACCCTTTTTCTTTTCTTAAGCCTATGCACATTGTTAAACACACTGTAACCTGTTTAGAGGTTTTTCCATCTGGGCCTCTTTTACTGTGTATCTTTTAGCCTTTTTGACTGTGTGAACAAACTTTAAACTGCTAAGCGGCGTGGACCTCTGCCCGTGGCTTTGGCAGCTGGTTCAGCCCACTTCTCGGGTCTGGAAGCTAAGCTGAAACTCACGAGCCCAGTCAGAGGTTCATGCTGAGAACTGTATTCAACTTTTCTAGAGCTCTAAAATGATGATGCTTGTGCTGTGGCAGGCGTTTTAACTTAGTTTCTTCCTACTTAACATACTGACTGCTTAAGAGCTCACTGACTGACAGAAACTGTCTGGCCAAAACTCTTAAAGGAGCCATATCCCCTTTTTTCTTTTCAAGCTTTCTCAGGCCCTATGCAAATTCGATTGCCATGTTAGTACACCAAAATGTTGTTGGTTGTTTTTCACTCTTTTCTCTTTTGGGGGGCCCGCCACCCAGCTCCCAAATAAATCACACACGGAGGCTTATTCTTAGTTATAAATGCCTGCCCTTAGCTTGGCTTGTTACTAGCCAGCTTTTCTTAACTTAGCCTGTCTACCTTTTGCCTCTGGACTTTTCCCATTCTCTTACTTCTGTAAATCTTACTCTTACTCCATGGCTTGCTGTGTAGCTGGGTGGCTGGCCTGGAGTCCTTCTCCTCTTGCTCCTTGATCTTTTCTCCTCCCAAATTTCTCCTTCTATTTATATTTTCTGCCTGCCAGCCCTGCCTATCCTTTCTCCTGCCTTGCTATTGGCTGTTCAGCTCTTTATTAGACCATCAGGTGTTTTAGACAGACACAGGAGCACAGCTTCACAGAGTTAAACAAATGCAACATAAACAAAAGTAACACACCTTAAAATAATATTCTACAACATTTCTCCTCTTCTTTTCCTCTGAGGTCACCATCAACCAAATGCTTAGTGTGGTGTTTACCCTTCAACTCATGGTTATGCTTATAAAACAGACGATAGTTTTACATGCTTTAAAATTTGTATAATGGTGTCAAAAGGTACATGTCCTATTGCTAATCACTCTTTCTGGTTTTTTGTTTTGTTTTGTTATTGTTTCGTTTTTTCCATACAGGGTTTCTCTGTATCGCTTTGGAGTCTGTCCTGGAACTCAATCTATAGACCAGGCTGGCCCTGAACTCACAGAGATCTACCTGCCTCTGCCTCCTGAGTGCTGGGATTAAAGGTGTGAGCCATCACTGCCTGGCTTTTTTCTAGTTTTTAATTAGCTGATCTTATGTTTTCAGGTCTGCCTCATCCATCTTAATGATGATAGAATTTTCCACCACAGGAAATTTGCCAGTTTGCTTTTTTTCTTTGTTGAAAAGTGTTTAGAGGCTTCCAGGTTCTTTTTGTTGTTGTTGTTGTTGTTTGTTTGTTTGTTGCTGTTATTATCAGAGCTGCAAGTGTATATTCTTGTGTATATGTTCATGTGCCTGTATGGCTTTCCACTAGAAATGGACATACCCCAAGTGTGACCTATCCTCTGATATCATGTGACTTCTAAACATGTGCCTGGGCTACATTCATAGGTGTCCTGGGATGCACATGGCCTGTGCTCCTCAGGTTGGCCATGCCTGCTCCAGTAGCTAAGTGCTGGTATTTCCAATATTCCCAAGAGTGTCTGTTCTCATCAGTATATATAAATATACAGATATTTATATCAGTATAAATGCATGTCATTTCCTCACAGCCTCAGTGANTCCTAATTTCTTAACCAATCGAGAAACATTTCCACTTAGTATATTTAGCATGTTTCATTGTGACAGTATGATGGTGTCACTGGTAGGTGTTAACATTGGTTCCATTTTCCTGCTGGTTTTTGCCCTTCTCGATCCCTCTAGACATTGGGTTTGGTTTCTGCATCCCTTGTTCTTCGCCGACCCTGGATTAGAAGTGCTTCTTCCTTGTGTCTGGTGCATCTTTAACGTGGCTTCGCTTCTGTTCTGATTTATCTCTTCTAAGGTTTAAGCTTGTACATTCCCGTTCTAATGACACAAAAGGTTTCCCTTCTGACTTCTATAATTTAACATCCTATATTTTAGCTTTAATCCATTTATAGGCTGATCAAGAAAACGTGTTTTATCTTTCTCCTTACATGATGCTAAATGGCCCATATTTATGATGTTTTATCCTTCCTCACTGATTTAAAAAATTATCTTTATTGTCATGGTATATGTGTGGTGTGTGTGTGTGTATGTGTAACTAGTGTGTCGCAGTACACATGTAGAAGCCAGAGGACAACTCTCAGGAGTCTTTCCACCATGGTATCTGGAAATGAACTCAGATCATGAGTTTCCAGGCAGCACCTTTACCCAATGAACCATTTTGCTGGCCCTTTGTCTGAGTCAGGGTTACTATTGCTGTGATGAGACACCATGACCAAAGAAACTTGGAGAGATAAGAGTTTATTTGGTGGGCTGGAGATGACTCAGTGGTTAAGAGCACTGCTGCTCTTCCAAAGGACCCGGGTTCAATTCCCAGCACCAACATGGCAGCTCACAACCATCTGTAACTCCAGTTCCAGGAGTCCTGACACCTTCATACCAATGCACATAAAATAAAATTAAGTCAATTATTTAAAAAAAAAAGAGTTTATTTGGCTTATGCTTCCTCATCACTGTTCATCATGTCAGGACAGGATCTCAAACAGGGCAGGGTCCCGGAGGAGGGCAGGAGCTGATGCAGAGGCCATGGAGGGGTGCTGCTTACTGGCTTGCTTCCCATGGCTTGCTCCACCTTCTCTCTCTTAGAACCCAGGACCACCAGCCCAGGGGTAGCACCACCCACAATGGGCTGGGCCCTCCCCCATCAATCACTAGTTAAGAAAATGGCCTTCAGACTTGCCTATAGCCCAGTCTGATGGAGGCATTGTCTCAATGGAGGTTCTCTCCTCTCAGATGACTCTAGCTTGTGTCAAGTTGGCATAAAACTACCCAGCACACCCTCTTTACTGATTTTTAACACCATGCTGTGTTATTTTAAGCTCCACACATGCACACATCTGTGTGTAGTTCTCTTCTGTTCCTTTGGTTGTCTCTCCTTACATACATACCACTATCAGTCAATGCCTCTTTACAGGAAGGCTTATTGTTTGGAGAAAGCTGTGTCCCTTCCCTGTCTTGATAACAGTCCAGCAGCTCTCTGCCCCTTCCAACCCTGCATCACTTAGGAATCACAATACCAAGTTTCTTTAGAGACTTTCTGGAGCTTTGACTGTGAAATGCGAATTGCACCAGTGTGGAGAGAATTGACAGCTCTGTGGTACTGATGCTTCACGTTCAGTAATATTTGCCTTCTTAAAATGCTTTTTGTGTCTTTTGGTAAAGTTTTATAAACTTTTTTTATTTTTTAAGACAGAGTGTCACTGTGTATCCCTGGTNAACCTGGAACTTGATCTGTAGAGAAGGCTGGCCTTGGACTCAGAGATCCTGCCTCTGCCTCCTGAGTGCTGTGGTTATAAAGGCGTGCACCCCATGCCCTGCCTCTGTAAGGACATTTCATCACAGCAGTGGAGAAAGAAACTGAGACCATCTGTGAGCCTGCCCTTCACAGTGACATTTTAGTATTTCTCTAGTATTTGCTTGATTTCATTTTCTGTGCTTTCCCTCTTTTATTTCTAGATATACTTAATATTCTTTTTACTGATTTAGATATTCGTAGTTTATTAATTTTTTACTAAAACCCCATAAGTCAATATCTATTCTTTTCAGTCCTTTTGTTCTAAATGCTTTGTATAGAATTATAGTTGACACTTTCTCATTTATAGCATTATTGTTTGTTTATGTGTGTTGGCTTTTCTTCAGGGGATGCACCTCATTTAGATGTGTGACAAATTTGGAAAATAAACAAAGGAATGAATTTGTTCAAAATAGAGCTGCCAGATGGGTTCACTCTAAGACAGGCTCCTCTGTGCAGCGTGCTGCAAAGACACGGGTTCATTAACGACTGTCGTGTGTGTTTTCTCTGCTGTACTCTTTGTACTCCATAAACAAAATTTACAGAAGTGCTTGCTTTCTTTCCTAGATTACACAGAAGTATCAGCTCCACGAAGTCACTGCGTATCTGTTGGAGAAGAAGGGGGATGTTCACGGAGCCTTCCTCCTGCTGCTGGAGGTAGCCTTTGAGTGTGCTCACTGTCACACTTCTGTCTCTGAAATTCTGTCTGTCTTTGTCTCTTGTGTTTTGAGGTGAGCTGCAGCAGAAGTATGTTTTCTTTTGTGTGATCTTTTTCATGTCANCATGATGCTTTTGAGATTTCTCTCCTATTGTATTTATCAGTGATTTTGTGTTGTGTAATATTTAATTATGAGCAAACTGTCATTATGTCTCTATTCTCTTGATTGGCACCTGGCATATTTCTAGATTTGGNGTCTTCAGGAATAAAATGGTTTTCATCACTCTTGTGCTAATGTTTTTTGCAAGGGCTATACCATTTTATACTCCCAATAGTAGAAGCTTGAATTATTTCTTTTTTACTAGTATTTGGGGTTCTCTCAATTTAAAAAGAAACATTCCTTCTTGCAAAGATGATTGTAAAGTATAAAATTCACCATTTTAGCCACTTTGGTAACAAGTGTACCATCAGCCAGGCCAAATATAGTCACATTGTTATGCACCTGCCACCATCCACCTACAGAACTGTCCCAGCATCCAAGTTTGCACTAGTACATGTATGAGCTGATGAGAGCCTTTGACAGTGTGGCAGTGATTATGGAGAGAAGAGGTGTGAGTCTGGGAAGGTATCTATCATTTGATTACGATATGAAGGGAATGAGGGGAAGGAGAGAGAAATGCTGACATTGACTTATAAACTGAAAATCCGTAATTCAGACTTCAATGGCTTTGGCTTACAAGGCACCCAAGAAAAGGAGTGAATTTTAGATTGAGGGATATCTTAGGACCAGCTCTGACGTATGTCAGGAAGGTTTGTGGGTATCAGTTAAGGAGTGTAAGAATTTAGAACTTGGCAGAGCAGTGGACAGTGCAGCTGGATGTAAGGGAAAATTCAGGCCTGAGGCTCGGACCTATGCTGTGAGGATAGGCTTGTCGTGTCCTTCTGTGGGTACCTGCTCAATTCACTCATTTTCCATGACCTGGTAAGAATTTCACACCCTCATCCAAAGTGTGATAAATCTAGACCCCCCAGTACTGCTCTAAGGGATGTCAGTGGTGACTGCTCAGTGGTACAGAGAGGTGCACATGGGCGGAATTGGTGACATCTGATCCCTTGCAGCCATTCCTATGCTGCAAGCTATGTGGACAGGTAGTCAGTGCTGGAGGACAGCAGAGGAACACTGTATTTGTTTATTTACTTACTTACATGTGGATCTCTATGGGCACATGCAAGCCACAGTGTCCATGTGGAGGTCAGAGGACAAGTTGCAGGAGTCAGTTCTCTTCTTCCACCACGTAAGTCCCAGGGATGGAACTCAAGTCATCAAAGCTTGGTGACAGAGACTGAGCCATCTCACCAGCTGTTTCTTTGGGGTTCACTTCTAAAATCTGTGTAAGTATGTCGTGGGTAGAAATATAAAGTGTTTTATCACCTCTGTGTTTTTTACCTCCTAGAGACTGCAGAGCAGACTGCAAGAGATAACATGGCAGGGTGGAAGTAAGTTCTTGGATGTAAAATGCTTTTCCTCCACTAACCTTATGTTGTGAAAAATTTTATATACTATACTGCCCTAATTTAGTAATGACTACACTTAGCCATTTTCATAGTTACCCTTTACCTACTTTAATGTAGATTGAAGTTTTAGTGGTTTTCAAGGATGCTGGACAGAAAGCCATGCACTGCTGTTGTGTAATGAGGTTAGCTGTACAGGGAATGTAGCACCTCTCACTGTCCTGTGGTCATTTCCAATTGCACTTGTATATGTATTTCTTGGCTGTGTGTAGGTCCATAACTAATGTGCTTAAACTTGGTGTCCTCTGCCAGACGGCAGCAGATCAGAGCATCTGGTCTGGCCTGTAACCCTAAGCAGTAAATCTGGAGTGACTGACACAGATANATAAGCTTTGTTGTGTTCATTGACATCTCTCTTAATTTTTAAAAATTATAGTAAAATAAGAAAAAACTACCAAAAGTATCAACGGCAATAAATGTTATACTGCAGTGCATGCTTCACCTGGTTCCAATTTTTGTAACACCCAAGCAGACCCTCTATTGCCATAGGCAGCAGTCCGTCCAACACCACTCTNCTTTCTGTTCTGCTCTCTAGTTCTGGCATTCACTTTCTGAATTTGCCTGACTCATAAGAGAGAAATCCTGCTGTGTTTGAGTTCATGATTGACTCATTTCCCTTGATGTACNGTCTTTAAGGTTTATAAATGTTGGAAAACATGTCAGAATGGTCCTCCAAAGCTGCACAGTGTTCTGCTGTGTGTGTCTACCACATGCATTTACCCTTTAACAAACACTTGGACTGTCCCACCTTGGTCTGCTGGATAATTCTGCTATGAACATCCTTGGCAGGCAGATATTTTTTTAGGTTCTCACTTTCATTCCTTTTGGGTATAAAAACAAAAGTGGGATCACTGGATAAAATAGTAATTTTAAAAGTTCCTTTGTGCTGGGAGTCACATCCAGAGTCTCATTCATGCCTGCCAGGCAGGTGTTTTAACCCTGTTTTTAGGGTTCTCCTTAGCCAGGCCATGGCTCACATCCTCTGCGGTGCAGGAGATGGTNGCACCACATTCTTATTGACGCGTTCACCCTTCCCCTTCTCTCTCCTTTCATTCTCTGTCAACCATGATGGGTGTCAGGGCCTCCCTTCCACTCCACTCCTCTCTCCCTTCATCCTTTCCCCTTCTCTCCTTTCATAGTTTCCATCTGTGGCATCAAGTGTTTTGATTGGCCGAGTATCTTTTCCTGTACTTGTTTTGACCCTTTGCATATTTTTTCCTGGAAAAATATCTGTTCAGTTCCTCCATCCATTTTTAGTCAGGTATTTGCTTTTATATTCCTTGACAGTCTAACATCTTGCCAGAAGGTCAGGGAATCCCTTCATAGCCGAGTTTTAGAAGCATGTTTCTTGAACCACCACCCCCTCCATTCCTCTAGTACTCTTATCCAGCAACTCTGTAGATAATTTGCCCATAGTTTTTGATGCTTAGGTCCTAGGTAACAGTTTGTGTTGGATCCTGGCCATCTTGTATTACACTGTGGCTTTTTGGAACCTATGAAAATACTTGATTTCCTTTTCATACTGGTGATCAAAACTAAACATCTAGTTATTACTTTTGAACTGTCAGTACATGCTCAATCAATTTGATTATGTTGTATTTGATGCATTTTGTGATTTTTTTTTTAATTTTTAGTGTTACAAGAATAATTTTGTAAATGTATGAATGGCCAAGGAAAGTAGGAAGGGTATTTCCTGACTGCTGTGGTCAATTGTAGGCAGCATGTCCAGAAGCCAGTTTCCCATAGTTTACAGTCTCATAACCNATCCAGTAACAGCCTCGTGCCTTCAGATTCGCTGTTGACAGTGTGCTAAGAAATCCAAATATCTGCTAAGTGCATGGCCTTGGATTTAGTCTTCATGGGTAGCACACAGTTGACTAAACCACAGCCCTCCCTCCTGTGAAGTTTAGTCTTGTGAAGGAGACACAGGGAAATAAAGCTTGTAATACAAGTTGAGCAGAGTGTCAGAGGTGCCATGGGAATGGCAAAGGAGTTGAGAGACTTCAGGGACTAGTTGTAACTCAGGAGTCCGTATGTGTTAGGGAAGACATGTACAGAGCATGGAGGGGGGCTTTCAGGCTTAGGGCGGGAGTGTGTGGAAGTGGCTAGCCAGTAGCCTCAGGGAGAACACAGGTGAGAAGAAGCCGAAGCTCTTCTCTGTTACTTAAGCAGACTCTGTGTTTTTAAGGACTGGGGGTCTTTGGTGGTTTCTATAAAGAGAGGTGGTCTGATTGGACTTGTATGAAAGAGAACGGAAAGGCAGGCTCTGGAAGTCAGAGATGCAATGAAGAGCCAGTGCTGCATCTGGGGACTGGGAGGGGCACAGCAGGTATACAGGGAGAATGAGGGAGGGGCACAGCAGGTATACAGGGAGAATGAGGGAGGGGCACAGAGAAGGAAACATTAGAGATACAAGTGACTCATAGGTCAGGGAACTTGGAGGTGATGACTCTTTAATTCCTCTGGAAATTAAGGGGAGACAGATTTGAGGTGAGTAAGATGAGTTACAGGATACTTGATCAAAGTGGCTGAGGAAGAAAGGTTTCTCTTAGCTCACTTTGAGGGTGCGGTCCTTCACAGTGGGGAGGGGGTGGGGCAAGAGCAGCTTCTGCTGTTGCAGCAGGAGCCAGAGGCAGCTGGTCATGGGGAAGAGAGAAGTAAGGACACTCTGCTTGCTTTCTCTTTATTAAGTCTGGACTCTAGCCCTTAGGAGAGTGACACCCATGGTCTGGGTGGCTCTCCCAGCTCTTCAGTTAAAACTCTTGGGTACCGCCCCCCCCAACACACACACACAGAGGTATGTTTCTGTGGTGATTCTGCTGAATTCAGTTCAGTTGACAATGAAGATTAGCCAACTAAAGCTAGACAGAGGGGGAAAAGTGCGTGTTTCACAGATACTCCTGAGGTCTTAGTAATCTCTGACATTTATCCTCTTTCCAAATCTAGATACCAAGGAGGCTTTTCCACTGAAGGGTGTTGAAGATACCATGGTAGAGACAATTGCTCTTTGCCAGAGAAATTCGCAGAATTTGAATCAGCAGCAACGAGAGGTAGGCCGCTATCTGCTTAGGCCTGTAAAAGCTTGTTCTGTGTGGAAACTCGCAGTTAATTCTATTTCCACTGCCCTCTTGGCAACCTGAATTTAATTTGTTTGGGCTTTAATCACTTTTTAGTGTTCCCAAGAGCGTAAGGCTCTTGACGTCATTATCGGGAGGATCTGGCTCCTTTCTTTCACAAAGGCCTCAGGAGGCCCGTGGATTCAGCTGCAAAGTGTTGGTGTGGGAATGCTGGGTGCCTGTGGTGCCTGTGGAGCGGAACTTCTGTTTATGCCAGGTGGTGGAACTTGTAGTCAGTTGTCATCTATTCTGTTCACAGCGGGTAGGAGTGAGCATGAAGAGTGAGCACAAAGCCCTCAGGGGTGCCAGAGTGCAGCAGAGGNTAAAGGGAGGCTGTAATAAGGTGATTCTCAGCCTTGGCTACACATGGGAGTGGCCTGAGGGCTTTGAACATTTTCCTTCCTTGTGCTGTGCCCCATGTAGTTAACTGATGGTCTCTGCGGCTAGCAGCCATCAGTTTGTCCTAATGCTGTGTACNTGATTCTGGTGAGTAGCCAAGCTTAGGAAGCTCTGCTGCTGACAGTGCAGACTGAACGGAGTTAAAGCATAAAACCAAGGGAGGTGCAGATGAGCACCAGGTGCAGTGAAACAGGAACTACAGGTGGCTTGGGATGGAGAGCTGAATTCTCTGGTGCTTTTACAAGTAAGGTTGTCGACTGGGGTGGTAGCTTAGTAACAGCACTGGCCTAACCTGTGTGAGGGCCTGAGTTCAGTCCCCAGGGGAGAGCTAATAGTGGTCAGCTGTAGCCCCCCCCCCTCACTGTCTGTGCTTGCCCCTCCAGTGTTCCTGGCATCGTACTGATAACAAGGACTCTTTCCACATCCTAGGTTTCTCAAATGGGGAACTAAGGTTAATTTTTCATATGTATATACTATATATGTTAAAATAAAAAGAATACATCTTGGCATGTTTTCTGTCTTCATAATTTTATAATTTCTCTATTATGTTTTTGTCAGGGATTGTAAAAAAGTATGCATAAGAAACATATTTACATATAGATGTTACTTTTTTCCTTACTAAAACTTTTTGGTGAAATAAGACAGATACCTTAAAAAAGTCACTGAGTAGTGGAGACTGGGGCATGACACAGCAGTTAAAGTACTTGACATGAGCAAGAGGGCTGGAGTACAGATCCCCAGAGTCCATGTAAATTCCAGGTAGCTGTGGTGACTGTTAGAGGTTAGCCTTCTACATGTTCTGGATTTGACTGAGGGTCTCCATGTGCACGCATATACATGCACACACACATACACACAAAGAAGAAAAAGTCATGCAATGTAGAAAGTACACAGAAGGATTTTTAAAAAATGTTGCGGTAGAGTCACATGATAACCCGGAAATAGCCATTATTACCATTTGGGGAATATCACCCTGTGTGTTTTTTGTCTGCCTAGGCTGATACAGTTCTGGAAAAACATTCACCAAAGGATACTTTCTCTTAAGAATACTGTGTCCTATCTCCTCTAGGAGCTGAGGGCTCTCCAAAATGCAGATAAATGTTTCTTTACCTTTTTAGCTCCTAATAAACCTTCTAAACAACATAAAGTAAATGCACTAGGTTAGGATTGTGTTTTATGCTTATTCTTGCAGTTTGGCTTTATGATACCATGATGGCATGCCATTGAAGAATTCACACAAGTGTATACCATAATTTTTCTATTCCTGAGTCTGTTTTTTTCTTCATCCTTTGGTTGGTTGGTCGTATTAAGTCATGGTTTTGAAAACAAAGTTTTAATTTGAACCTGAAGGTTGGGCAGCGAAGGCAGAATGGTGGGCCTGGCACCTGAGCTCAGCAGTCACTCTTGCACTCTTGATGCAAGAGCGTTCTCTGTTCCACTGGCTCGGTACTCAAGATGGTAGAACGTCTTGGACCATGCAGTTCCATCCTCCAATAGTCTGTTTGTATTAGCTCAGTCATATGTAACTTTGAAAGCAAGTGGAGATCACAAAAAAATCTTGTGACCCTTATACTAATTGAAAATGAACCATTGGGTTTTACTTCCTACATGAAGGTCCTCCTCCATTATCTGGGGCATACTTGAATATAGCTCTTTGTCATTGTTTTGTTGTAAAAGGCATATCCTATATCTTACAGTTTTTAAAATTAGTTCTTTGAGAGTTTCATAGAATGTGTGTTGCTCATGCTCNCCTCCTCACTCTTGCCACATCCACCCCCTTCTCTTACCCAACTTTGTGTCTCCTTTTTTTAATCTTTCAAGACCAGTTTTGCTGCCTGGATATCCTTGATGTGTGATCTTTCACTGGACAGTGGTGAGATTACTAGTGACTGCGTTCTTAGAGAAAATTGTTTCCCCCTCTGTCCTAGTTAGTGCTGTAAGGAGGCACCATGACCATGGCAACTCTTATAAAGCAAAGCTTTTAATTGGGGGTCAACTTACAATTCAGAGGCTTAGTCCATTATCATCATGGCAGGGACCATGGTAGCACACAGGCAGGCATGGTGCTGGAGAAGTAGCTGAGAGCTTTACATCCTGATCCCCAGGCAGCAGGTGGGTTGGGAAGGGAGGGAGAGAGAGAGAGAAGGAAGACAGAGAAGAGAGACTGAGTGAGTGAACCTGGGCCTGGCATAGGCTTTTGAAACCTCAAAGCAATGAAGAATAATCTATATAGTTTGATAAGTTGCTTGGATTACTCTAACCAACCATTGGAAAGAGGTTTCCTGTACCTGGTACTGGCGTGGGGGGTGGAGGGGTGTTGTTCTTTAGTTTGAGTGGTAAGCATTGTCAGCCCGTGTGTGTGTGTGTGTGTGTGTATGTGTGTGTGTGTGCATATACTTAGAGTTTTAGGTAAATATAAAATAATGATTCCTGTCATTGGACTTTCTTTGGACTGCCAACTCCAAAATAATGACATGGAGACTTCATATTAATTATGAAACCTTGACCTTAGCTTAGGCTAGTTCCTAATTAGCTCTCATAACCTAAATTAACCTGTTTATATTAATCTACATTCTGCCACGTGGCTCATTACCTCTCCTCAGTACTGTATGTCCTACTTGCTCCACATCTCACTGGTAAATTCCCCACCTCCCTCTCTTATTCTTTCCAGAGTTCCTATCTCTGCTTGGAAGTTCCTCCNATCCTCTCCTGCCTTGTTATTGCCCATTCAGCTCTTTATTAAACCCATCAGAAGGCACCTTTCAGAAAGTGTGATCTAATCCTATAACAGATTCCTTGAGGCTTGGTGTTATTTGTCCTTCATCTCTTCTCCTCCTGTACTGACCCCCCTCCTCCCCAGTTGGAGACCCCTCTTCATGAATACTCTTTACTGTCTCCTCCCCTAGCAACTANTTTCTGCTTCTTTTAAATGCTCATCTTTCTGCAAATTAATTTTCATGAAAATCATTAAGCTTAGGGGATTTCTTTTTTAATATGTTTTTATTCTTTGAGAACTTCATAGAATGTATTTTGATCATACTCACCNCCTCTCCCCCCTCTAACTCCTCCCAGATCCATTCCCACTTCCTGTTCCTTCCCAACTGTGTATCCTTCCCTTTTTCTCATAATCCACTGAGTCTGATTTGTCCAACCCATATGTTATAATACACGTGGCGCCATCCACTGGAGCATGGTCCACCTCTCAGGGACTAGACCCTTAAAGAACACCAACTACTTTCCCTCCTCTAGAAGACATCAGCTTCAGTGGCACCTCAGTTAGAGGTGGGGAGATTTTTAATGATAATTTACTTTGTTTCTCTTTGTTTTGTATTAAAGAAAATCAGAACAAGAATTGTTGCTATAGACAAGGAAGTAACTAGAAGATTTGAAACACCCAAAAGCTTGATAATGAACCACCTTGACTATTTCCCAGGAGAAGGCCTACCAGAATATCCAGTTCTTTTGAGTATTTTCTTGAAGTTAGACCTTAGGAAATTAGATGATCAGTCCTCCTCCAAGGAGACTGAGCACCTCCACATCTGCTCTCTGTTCTATGTGACTTTTTGTGTGTCTGAAGCGTGCACTTTCAGTGTTCTGTGACCACAGGAGACAAATCTTAAGCTGTTAGGCTACCGTGGAGTGATGCTGGCTGCTGGCTCTGCCCCCCTTGGTTCTCTGAGAGCCTAGCCTCATGCCAGCGGATACTGGTGGGAGCCACATTTATTGCCTTGGCTCTGGAAAGTTGCTGAGCTCACTTTCCAGAGTCCCTGCACATGACAGCCAACTACTGTGAGTACTTGCAGAGAGGCCCAGGCAGCAATTTCTCCATCCATGTGGTCGTGCCCCATGTTGGGTGCCAAATGTAGCAAGCTTTCTTTTGGACTGCCAGCTCATAAATAATGGCATGGAGATTTCTTATTAATTATGAAAGCTTAGTCTTTAGCTTAGTCTTGTCCCCAACTAGCTCTTATAACGTAACCCATTTATATTAATCTACAATCTGCCATGTGTCTCAGTTACCTCTCCTCTCTACTGTATGTCCAACTTGTTCCACATCTCACTGGCATCTCTCTTCTTCCCAGAAATACCACCTATTCTCTCCTGTCTAGCTATTGACCATTCAGCTCTTTATTAAACCAAGCACAATAACACATCTTTACACAGTGTAAACAAATGTTCTGTAACAGTTCCCACCTCTGCATATCTATTCCCATATTCTAAGTGCCCCCACCTCTGCGTAAGTGTTCCTATATGCTGAGTGCCCTCACCTCTGCATAAGTGTT
>LZPO01044194.1:481183-499854 GCA_001675575.1 Neotoma lepida
GACCAGTCTGATTTAGGGTGCTGCATGCAGTAGTCTCTCTCATCACAAAGTGCTGTGTCTGCGGGAATTTAGGACTCGGGGTGTTGCTCAGGGGTGGAGCCCTTGCTTGCCTAGTGTGAGGCCCTGGTTCATCCCTGGTACTGAAGGAAAAAACAGGAGTATTGTATATGGGGTTTTCTGTTTGNTTGGTTGGTGTTTTGAGACAGGTCTCCTTGTGTAGCCCAGGCTGGCCCGAACTCAGGTCTCCTCCTATCTCTGCTTCCCAGTACACCACCACACCCAGCCCTCAAGTGTGTATTACCACATTCAGTCCTTGGCAACTATCACATACTGAGGAATTCTCCAAGGTAGACTATTTCCATGTGTTTTAAATATATTAATCACAAGGTTTGAAAATGTAAAGAAACACCTTCATGACGCTAGGAGAAATGGATCTAAATCCCAAAGCAGATTCTGNCCTGGATGCACACTGTGCTTTACGGTGCGCTTTAGCCACACATTGTGCTGTGTAAATTATAACCAAAGTCTGCCTTTCCTTTTGCAAGGCATCATGTAACTTAGGAACTTTTTGGGCTTCAAAACTCATCTCTTTGAAGCCTTTTAATATTTGAAAATCTCAGCTTTGACTCACACTGGGATTCATTGTAAGTGTGCTGCTTGCAGCATTAATTAACTTCTCACTAATCAGGGGGTGTTCTGTTCTTAAACTTACCTATTTGTGTTTACTGTAATAGCTTTGCCCCGTATATGGACAAGGATTTTTTAAGAGTACTTTTATTCATACCTATCCTTTGGTATAGGGCAGGCAGTTATATAGATTGTGGCTAACAAGTGTGTAGCTCAGTTGATAGCATGCTTGCCTTGCATGCAGGAAGCTCTGGGTCCAATGCCAAGCACCACATCAAAACCTCGTGTGTAGTTGTGACATGCAGAGCCACTACCCTGGAGGTGGGGAAGAGGATTATAAGTTAGCAAGTTCCAGACCAGCCTGGGTTAGGTCAGACCCTGTTTCGGATGTAAAACTAGTAAGTCTACTGACAAAGGGGAAAAACCAAAGGATAGAGAAGTGTCCTGGGTGGCAGATGGGAACTATTGCCTGTTTCCTGATGCACAGTTTTGATGACATCATTTCAGTTTTCCTCCATTAAGTTTGTGTTTTTGAGGAACAAGTTAGTTACTGTGTATTAGTTCTATTTTACCCTGTTCCACTGATTGCTTGTGTAAATGAAATGAGTCTGCCCCACAAGCGCTCTCATGAGAGAAAATGTTTGGATTCCTCTGTTTACAGTGCTTCATACAGGAAACACTACATTTTAAGGACTGTCTCCTCTGCGCTGTCCTGAGCAACTAGCACATTTCCATTGCTTACCCTTGGTCTACATGTAATAAGCAGGAAAATGGCGGCATGAAAGCAGGACAGGCTGGGCCTGGAGGCTGAATGTGGAGGGTGAGGTCAGGTGGTCACAGGGAGGCTGAAGAAGTGCATCCCGGCCCAAGCCCAGAGGTCAGGTGACACAGGCCAGGCTCACCAGATTAGGCCAGGCATTGGTTGCGAGACCTGGGCTGGATCTGAGGGTTGGCGAGAGTTGCAGGAGAGTAAGACTCATCAGGCTGGGCCTCACTGCAAGATGTGCAGGGCTGGCCTGGGCCTGGAGCGGGTCTTCTTTTTAATTTGGCAGTTCTCCCGTGACATGCTAAGTATATTCCTTATACTGTTTGTCTTCATTAGTGAGATGCCTGCTCCAGAACTTTACCTACTTTTTATTTGAGGCATTTGCTCTCTTGTCTGTGGGNTTGAAGTGTTCTTTCTNNAGTCCTTGATAAAGCCCTTGATCAGGCATGTATTTTGTAGATATTTTCTCATNTGNGTCATGCATTTATGTATGGCTGATGTGTAGCTAAATAGTTCTCTTTTAGGTGCCACTGTGAACAGTATGCTGTTGGCAAATGAGAAAGAAGTTGAATTCTGTATGAGCACATTGGACCTCTTGACTTTGCGTTTGTGTAATCTCTCCTCGGTTCCAGTGCTTTTTCCTTGTTGACCTCTTACACCCCTTTATAAAAGTGTTGTTAGGTAGCTCCCAGTTCTAGGATACCAAGGCCATAGCCCCATGTCAGTCCCACTCCAGTAGAGACCTCACAGTGTATGTGATCTGTGATCATATGGCAAGAGCTTGTACAAGAGGGAGTGATTACACCCCCAGAACAGAAGCCAAAAATAGTGCAGAATGTCCACAGTTNTTTAGTAGCAGTGCTTGGGGGAACAACCTGGCACCTCATGGAACTGCCTTAGTAGTCCTGATACTTTTACTATTTTGGTTTTGCCTACAGTGACCTAAACACTTGCCAGTAGACCTCTTATACTATCTCCTAGCATTGCCACACTGAGGACTTAATTGAGTGTCCAGCACATGAACCTGTGATGATAAACCACACCCACATCAGAGTCTTTGC
This sequence comes from Neotoma lepida, assembly GCA_001675575.1. Lineage (NCBI taxonomy): Eukaryota > Metazoa > Chordata > Mammalia > Rodentia > Cricetidae > Neotoma > Neotoma lepida. Next base: position 483,638 of record LZPO01044194.1, read on the forward strand.
ACTTGGTGTCCTTCTGATCCCTGAACAGACTCGCATTTCTAGAGAGGAAGGTACCGTGTGGTGATATTTTATTTGTCTTCCCTAATAAAATTTATCTGAGGGTCAGAGGAAAAACGGGGCTGCCAGCCACTAGTAGAAAAACAATAGCCATGCAAGTTAGCACACGCCCTTAATCCATTTGGTTCTCTGTGACTCCAAGGTCACATGGGGAACTAGCAGTAGGAGGTGGTGGCACACGCCTTTAATCCCAGCATCAACCTTAGAGTTCTGAAGATCCATGCAGACAAGGCAGGAAGTGATGTAGCTTGGTGCGGATAGGAAAGCAGAATGGACAGGCATAAAAAGCTAGGTTAGACTGGAAGTCTGGCTCTTTCATCCGCTTTGCTCCTGGGAAGTAGAGGCAGCGTTGGTGAGGTGAGGCGAGTGGTGGCTTGCTCCTAATTCCTCTGATCTCTGTCAGATTTTTACCCTTATTTCTTGTTCCGCGTGTTTATTAATAAGACTGGTTAGAAATTCATCTTACAGTACCGTTCTGAGCTCACCCCAGTTTATTGCTCCTGGGTGAGAAACAGGTCTTCTGGCTTCATGTCTTTGGATTTCTACTCTGTCTAACATGAGTTGATGCATTTTTCATGTTCATATTTACCTAGCAATCCCCCAGGGAGAAGGTAGGGAGGGATGGTTATTTAGACACATAATAGCCCACATACAACTGAAGTAAGTTAATTTTTTTCGGAAGAGATGGTCATATGCTGAGGAATCTCAGATTGTCTTGACTGGTGCGTATTTATTCAAAGTAATGCCTGGGGCCTGAATTATACAGCTTCTCTAGGAGCNTAAGTGGTTGATAAGTAAGGAAGCTTTTAAAGAACTTTTTTTTTTTTTTTGGTTTTTCGAGACAGGGTTTCTCTGTGTAGCTTTGGAGCCTGTCTTGGGACTCACTCTGTAGACTAGGCTAGCCTCGAATTCACAGAGATCCACCTGCCTCTGCCTGCAAATGGGATTAAAGGTATGTGCCACCATCGCCCAGCAGGAACCCTTAAGTTAGAGAGCCATCACTACATGGGGCAACAAGATGGCTCAGTAGTGGGGAAAGATGCTTCATGACAAGTCTGACAGTTCTAGAACCCATGTAAATGTACAAGGATAAAGCCAGCTCCTTAAACACTGGCCTCTACACACATGTCCCTCTCATGTCTCTCTGCTTCCCTCTCTTCCTCCCTCCTTCCCCTCCTTTCCTCTCTCTTCCTCTTTCTCTCTCTCTCTCTCCCTTTCTCTCTCTCCCTCTTTCTCTCTCTCTCCCTCTTCCTCCCTCTCTCCCTCTTTCTCCCTCTCTCTCCCTCCCTCTCTCTCTCTCTCACACACACACACGCACACACACACGCACAAAACGATAATAATAAAATCAAGGATTTTTAAATGGACATAACTGAAGTCATTCTTGATTTCTAAGAAAGCTACTTGGAAGTATCCTACTGAAAAAACCCATGAGCCTGGTGTGTACACTCTTTCATAGAGCTGTGCTCACACTTTAAGATAATACTCAGTTAGGAAACAAATCACATATACATACGATAGACTAAGTTCCAGAAAGCAGTAGGGAAAAGCAGCAACCACATCTTTTCTGGTGAGCTTTTGAAACTGTATGTGGGCACCAGATGTGTTTTTCTCCACAGTTAACAACAACTTACAGAGAAATGTCTGTTGTTTAACTCTTTTGGGGGGCCTGCCACCCAGCTCCCAAATAAATCACACATGGAGGCTTAGATAATGGCCAAGTCCTGGGAAGACCAGCAGTAACCTTGGCTGATAGCTTTCACCTGTCAAAATTCAGGAGGTCTCCCCTGATTACATGTGATCCATATTATTCCTGAAGGAATCCAAAGCCTCTCATCTCCTGTGGGAACAAAACTCCAAAGCATTTTTGATTTTCATTTGACAAATATATTTTTTTACTTTTTAAAAGTTAAGGCATTCCTAAAGTATATAGGCTGATTTATTTCAACAGTCCCTCTTTCAATTCCAGGTCTCTTTGTAGCTGTCCTTTGCTTTCAACAATCAAAAACTTCAAAATCAACACANTAACATACAGGATCCAGACTCCCTGTGTATTTCCCACTTTCATGGCTTTTTTCTTTTATATTACTTTTACTGTCTTTAAAGACTTTATTATTTTTAAACTATTCATTTCTTTCTATGACTGTACCCTTTTTTTAAAGCCTATGCACATTATTAAACACACTATAACCTGTTTTAGAGATTCTTCCACCTGGACCTCTTTTATTATGTATCTTCAGCTTTTTNTGACCCTATGAGCAATACTTTAACTGCTAACCTACACTTGGATCCTCCACATGCAGCTCTCCTCTGCCTCCACTCGCTTCTTGGGTTGCGAAAACCAAGTCTGAAACTCGCAGCCGGTCGGAGGTTTGCCTGACCAGGAACTGCATTCAACTTGGAGCTTTGGAATGCTGACGCATGCACTGTGGCAGGCGTTTTTACTTAGTTTGTTCCTACTTAACATACTGGCTGCTCAAGGGCTCACCAGCAGGCACAAAGCTCCTAATGGAGCCGTACTTTTTTTTTTCAGCTTTCTCAGGCACTCTGGAAATTGGAGCACCACATTGGTATGCCAAAATGTTAGTGGTTGTTTTCTTACTCTNTCTCTTTGTGGACCTGCCACCCAACTCCCAAATAAATCACACACAGAAGCTTTGTCTTAATTATGGATGCCCAGCCTTAGCTTGGCTTGTTTCTTGCCAGCTTCCCTTAACTTATCCCAGCTACCTTTTGCCTCTGAGCTTTTCCTGTTCCCTTACTTCTGTAAATCTTACTCTTAATCCATGGCTTGCTGTGTAGCTGGGTGGCTGGCCCCTGGAGTTCTCCTCCTTCTCTGGCTACCTCTTCTCTCCTCCTAGATTTCTCCTTCTGTATATGCTGTCTGCCTGCTAGCCCTGTCTATCCTTTCTCCTGCCTTGCTATTGGCCTTTCAGCTCTTTATTAGACCATCAGATGTTTTAGACAGGCAAAGTAACACAGCTTCACGGAGTTAAACAAATGCAACATGAACAAAAGTAACACACCTTAAAATAATATTCTATAACAAACATCAGCTTTTTTATGAGAACTAGCTAGATGTTGCAGAACGATGATGAGAGCTGGTGGCTGCTGTACACTGTCCTGGAAGCCTTGCACTCACCTCGAATTCTGTAATTGATGTGTTGCCTCAGCATGAGTAATTTTCCTGGTTTCGCTTTTAAATTATGTATTGAAGTAAATATAGAAATGATCTATAAAGATGTCATCTTTTTCTCTGAATATAACCCTTTAAGACATCTTTATCNCCTGGGCAGTGGCAGCGCATGCCTTTAATCCCAGCACTCGGAATTNGGAGGCAGACAGATCTCTCTGTGGGTTCAAGGCCAGCCTGGTCTACAAAAGTGAGTTCTAAGACAGCCAGAGCTACACAGAGAAACCCTGTCTCACAGTACAAACAAACAACAACAAAAGAATATCTTTATCCTTCAATCTCTCTTGTCAAACTCCAAAACTATTAATACTGTAGCACATTGACCGGCAGGTTGGAATAGATGTTAAATTGGATGTTTATAATATTGTACTACCAATAGACACTGTGGCTAAGAGATGAGTATACCTAATGAGAGCTTNGTCAGAGCGTAATTAAATAAGGATGAAGGGCATTAAATAGATCTATTTTTATGCAAGGAAAATGAAAAGAGGATGTTATCTGGTGGATGTGTGGTATGAGTTGTTTTTCCAAAGGACACATCTGAGATATAAGCCAGACTTGCGAGTGATCGCCATTGGTACAGGGCTCTTTAGCTCAATGATGGGACNTCCAGCAGAGACCGAGACTCGAGCTGATAGGGCCTGCTCAAGCCCTACTGTATTATAATTAGTACAAAAATATAGAACTATTTTGTCCTTTCCATTTCTTCAACATAATCTCACAGCTGAACGATTTAGAGGAACCGAATCCATGAAAAACAGCTCCATACTGCTCTAGAAAAACTAGCTTGGCACTAGTCTCTGTTAGAAGCTGTACTCACTCACTGCCCAGCCTTCCAGAGCCAGCATCAGAAGCCATGATTGAAAATGAGCAAACTCGACAGGCAGGTGATGGCACACGCCTTTAATCCCGGCACTTGGGAGGCAGAAGCAGGCGGATCTCTGTGAGTTNNAGGCCAACCTGGTCTACAGAGTGAGTTCAGGACAACCAGGACTGTTGTGTAGAGAAACCTTGTCTTGGAAAACAAAAAAGAAAGAAAGTTAAATTCACCAAGTTTTTTCAGATCTTTACCAAGTTTTTCAGAATTATCACAAAGTTGCCAGAGACATTTCTGACAATTGTTAGTTTATCATTCAGTTTAGTTACCCTTATTTTCCAGCAAAAATTAGTTTTTTATGTATCTGTACTTGGGAGGGCAGCATAAATATGGGAGACTGTAAAAACTTGGTTTCTTATGTTTTAGATGCACATTGTGGCTTTTGGCATAACAGCTCTTGAACAGAGTTTGTNCTCTCAGCCTCTGCATCTTCATACGCTGAAGGTATTGAGGGACGCCAGTGAAGTGTATTTAGTGGCCCNGCAGCACCTGCTGGGTTCTGAGAACTCCCAAAGATGCAAATNTCTGCATGTCCAAACCCTATGTAAAAGTGTGAGTTTGTGTAAAACCTGCACATCCTGCCCACTTACTTCTCATATGTTTGGTTTTTGTGGTTCTGTAGCCCAAGCTGGCCTCAAACTCAGTATCCTCCTGCCTCCACCTCCCCAGGACTAGGATCACAAGTGCATCACCATGCCTGACTCTCCCTTACACACCTAGTACAGTGTAAATGATATGTAGATAGTTGTGATAAAACCATATTGTCTAGGAAACAATTACAACGCAAGAAGTCTATACATGCATAGACACAATCTGGTCTGTTGTTTACTGTGTGCACTGTCGAATCATATGCAAGTGCTTGGTCATGAGGGTGGGGTAGATAGTATAAAGTGTTTTTACCCTGTAGTTGGCATATTCTACCCCTTTAACAAGTACTGTCTATTTAGATCATGGTTGTGTGCCTGGATTTCTGTATTTGACAAAAGTCATTTGTGTTGCACTTAACCTGGTATTAGAGCAAAGTGATAGGCTTGACACTCATTTGTTAGCAATTCCTAAAATTGTAATTATCAATCTAGTCAGAGATAAAGTTAAGGGGGCACAAAATAATGCTGAAGATGAAAATTGCATAATATATTTTAGATAGAGCAGTTTGTCAATATAGTATATACCTGCAGCCATCAAACTGTCCTCTAGTCTGTAATTCCCTTTCTGGAGATGTCCTCTTAAAAAGGAATCAGAGATTGAGACCAAGATTATAGTCATCAGCCGTGATACTAGTTAATGGGGCTATTATGTCTAGGGTCTCCTCTTTCTATTCTGTAGTTTTCAGAAATATTTGATAATGTCAGAGAGTATTCACAATATAACATTAAGTAAAAAATATATGTGAGGTGATCAATTGTGTATGCTGAGAAATGCATCCTCCTTCGCCCTTTCCAGAAACAAGGCTGAAGGAGTATCTGCCAAAGTCAGCGGTCTCTAGATGAGTAGATTGCAGTTGGGAGATTTTGAAGAGTTTTTGGTCCACCTAGTGTTTTCAAGATTATGCATAATAAATAAGTGACTTGGAATACCTACAATGAAAAATAGTAGAGAGAACTTGGGTTTCTAAATAACTATGATTTATATTATATTATAATAAAGTAATGATTTTATTATGGAAAAAAAAAACATGCTGAAAGCTGTTTGTCTCCAAACCTGGAGGGATTTAGTTAGTTTTAACCAAGAGATGGCAAACTGTGAGTGCCAAGGAATTGTACAGATTCTGGTATTCTTAGATAACACTGATTTTCATGCAGTGGATAAATAAATAAGAACTCAGAGAGGGAGAGTTGGTGTCTAATACAAAGAAGCTTCTGAGAGAGAGGATGTGATAAAATGTTTGATTAGACTTGCAAAAAAGATTTTTATAGAACAAAATATTTGAGATGTCCAAAGAAACAAATTAGGCACCTTCTGGGGAGGGTTCATGGAAGAACAAGTATGTTATGACTGTTAGTGCTTAGGCTGGCCATGGTAGCCCGTTCCTGTAAATCTGCCACTTGGGAGGATTACAGGCTTGAGGTCAGCCTGGGCTACCTCACAGCCTGGGCTACCTCACAGCCTGGGCTACAGCAACCAGCCATGACAAGCACTTAATGTGATTTAAAATCCAAAGAATCATAACAATTACATCTTTTTCCTGATTAGGACCCAATTTATGGAAAAGGAAAACTTGGAGAAATCCAGGGCCTTATTCTGGGGATGTTGGACACCTTTAACTATGAGCAAGTGAGTAAGCTGCTTGCGTCTAAGTTTGTCTAAAGATAGAAAAAAAAAAACTTGTGGTTTTTTTCCTATTCTTTTCTTTCCTTCTNCTTGAATATTTTTGTCTTTGAAAAATCACAACTTACTAAAAATGAGGTAGATTGAGATACATATATACCTTTCCCTATTTTTAAGTTTCCTGTGAACTTAATTTATACACTGTGTGTGTGCCTGTGCATACACAGAATATTGAAATGCATCTTATTTTATGATTCACTGGCAATCAGACTAGTATTTTATTGTATGATAAACTCTCTGAGAAAATGATTAAAAAGTCTTTAATCCATAAAAGGGGTCAGAGAATTATAAAAAATAGCAAATGAGTTTTCATGTAGGTGTTCTGAAACATTATTGCTTACTAACTGGAAATTGTCATTATTCCTCTCTTAACTCAAGATTGCTTATAGCTGTTAAGATTCAGTTAGAGCCAGCTCGGCCTTGTATACTTTCTTCCTTAGGAAAAGTGCAAAGTGCCATCTGTCGTGTTAGACACAGCGTCTGCCTTTTGTTCGAGTTTAGGAGCGAGAAGAATTGAGAGGCAGAGCTTTTCTCAAATGTTTTCCTTAAGAATTGAAGCTGTGGCACAGGGAGGCTCCACGCCCCCACAGACACAGGCCCTGGGCACCGCTGCTAAGGCTGAGCATCGCTGCTGGGGAAGTCATAGGAGAGGCGAGAAGGGCGAGGCTAACTGGACAGCATTAGCATACCTTGAGGACACTTGAGTAAGAGTTTTGCATTACAGGTAAAGTTGAAGAACTAAACTGGATAGCAAGGAGGTGGCCTGTGCCCAGGTCTGTCTTTCCCTTCCGACTGACAAAGAACCTGACTGCGTGTCTCAGTGATCTGTATGCAGGTTGAGAATTAATATGGTATGAAAGCACTTTACAAACATAGGCAGCCTTAATGTGACCTCATGTGTTAGCAGTGAAAATGTCTTAATGACAGATGACAGGATCTTGAGCAGCTTCAAGTGACTTTTAAGTGCTGATGAGAAAATGAGATCTCTGCCCAGGGGAAATGAACACTGAGTAATGACCATTAGCTTTGCAGTGAATTGTTATTTGAAACACTGCCATGCAGCAGTTTCCGACAGAGGCCAGCGATCAAGGCTGTTTTTATCACAACTGTCTGAGCCATCGAGAGAGAAGTTATAAATGCACGAAATANATTTGGCCTTATCGAGTCATCTGAAAGCCAGCAGTACTGAATTGAGCCACGGAAGGGCAGAGCACACATTTCTTAGGAGCTGTGACAGATTTGAGCATTTTAATGTATGCATTCCTCATCAGTGTGNGTGAGGGGTCCCACTTGAGATGTTGGTTGTCTCATCTTCTCTATAGAGTGCTCCAGTTTTGGTTGGTTGTTCCTCAGTCCCTGTCCTTCACTTTAGCCTTCTGTTTTGACCTTCTGTAGACCTTGCTGGAAACAACGACCAGCCTTCTGAACCAAGACCTCCATTGGTCACTGTGTAACCTCAGGGCTTCGGTCTCCAGAGGACTCAATCCCAAACAGGACTACTGTTCTATATGTTTACAACAGTACAAAAGACGCCAAGAAATGACTGATGAAATCATTGTCTTTAGGTAAGAGAGGGAAGGGATATTAATGGCCTTGGCCCGGGTTTGTGTTTGGTAGAAGCAGCCAAGCAGAAGCACATGACTGATTATACACAGTCAGCCATTCAAGCAACAGGCAAATAGGCAAGAGTTCCTGCCCCACAGCCCTTACAGTCTGAGTGGGGGTGGGTAGGGGGGAAGTCAAGGGTCTCAGACATTATATAAATCCTGTATAATCAGAGTTAAGATGACAATAAAAGGCAGTAGGATGGAAGGATGAAGTGTGTACCTGAGAACACACCGTGTCAATAAAGCACGGTAAGGGAATGTATCGCTGCTCAGGGGATGATGACCTTGAGCATAATGGGAGACAGGTGGATGTGTGGAAAGCCGTTTGGATCAGAGTGGGCTCTGAAAGGTGTGACCAACTTGCTGGTGCGTTGGATGTGGAAGTGGAAACTAGGTCTTTGACTTGAGAAATACAGTTAGTANCCTTGTCTGAGGAGGAACCAGTTTAAGGAACTGGGAAAACAATAACTTTGTCCTGTAGATCTTAGGCTTGAGGGAGCTGCTAGATTCTGAATAGGGTTTTCTAATAGTCATACTTTCATCAGAAATCCAGAGCCATGTTGAGACTGGAAATAGATACTTAGGAAATCAGCAACACAGATATTTAAGCCACAATACCAAGAGAGAAGNCATGTCACACAATGACACAGTGGAGAGGTTAGTATTAGGACCAAGGAGACTCCAGAGTCCAACTTCCTGGTTTCAGATGGTGACTCTGTCATGTGCTATTCAGACAAGTCNATTTTATCTTTTTATNTCTTAGTTTCCTTACTTGTAGATTGAGATAGTAACAGNAACTACATGTTGAGGTTTTGTAATCAGTCAGCAAGTGCCTGGCATGAGGAAGTGTTTTTGTGAGTGCCAGGTGTGCAGGAAAACCGGCAGGTCTGGAGATAAACAAGGAAAGTGTTCTCATCNGACTAAGAACCATTCCTTCAAAAGTCGTTTATTGAGAACCTACTTGTCCTGGTTGTTTGTTTTGNTTTTTTGTCAGCTTAACATAAAGTTATCTGACAAGAGGGAACCTAATTGAGAAAATGCATCCTTACGATTGGTCTGTAGGCAAGCCTGTGGGGCATTATTTTAATTAATGATTGTTTTGTGAGGGCCCAGGCCATTGTGGTTGGTACCACCCTTGAGCAGGAGGTACTGAGTTCTATGAGAAAGCAGGCCTGGGGCTGGAGAGCTGGCTCAGTGGTTAAGAGCACTGACTGCTCTTCCAATGGACCTGGATTCATTTCTCTGCACCACATGGCACCTCACAACCACCTGTAACTCCAATTCCAGGGGATCGGATACCCTCTTCTGGCCTCCATGGGTACCAGGCATGCAGGCAAAATACCCATACACATAAAATAAAAATAACAAACAAGCAAATAAATAAATAAAAGCAGGCTAAACAAGCCCTGAGGAGCACGCCAGTAAGCAGCATTCTCCCATGGCTGCTGCTTTAGTTCCTGCTCTCAGGTTCCTACCTTGAGTCCTGCCCTGTCTTACCTGAGTGATGGAGAGCTGTAAGCTGAAAGAAACCATTTCCTCCCCAAGTTGTTTTTGGTCATTGTCTTAGTTATGTTTTTATTGCTGTGATAAGACACCACAACCAAGGCAACTTATAGAAGAAAGAATTTATTGGGGGCTTACCGTTTCAGAAGGTGAGTCCTTGATGAGCATCGCAGGAGCATGGAAGGCAGGCATGCTTCTGGAGCAGTAGCTGAATGCTTACATCTTCATCCAAAGTAGGAGGCAGAGAGAGCTGACTGGGCCTAGCATGGGCTTCTGAAACCTCAAAGCCCACCCCCAGTGACACACCTCCTCCAACAAGGCCACATCNCCTAATTCTTCCCAAATAGTTCTACCAGCTGGGGACCAAGCATTCAAAGATTTGAGCCTATGGGGGCTATTTTCACTCAAACCATCACAGCCATGCTGTTTTATCACAGCAGTGGAAACCCTGACCAAGTCACTACTGTGTACCAGGTCTGTTCATCAAGATAAGGGACAGCATGAATGAAGTATGAAGCAGTGATAACTACTATGGAAAAAAAGAATAAAACATGCANAGAGATTTGCAGACATTTGGGGGAATGGCTGATTATAGAGCATGGTGAGGGATGCCTGACTGGTGAAGTGACTTATTAACAGACGACTTTGAAACCTAATTAAAATGTAACTACTTACTACATTAATAAGAATAAAACAGCATAGAGGAAAGAGGATGTCGGTAGCTACTCATTTATTAAGAGCATTTGGGGGACACCCCCTGTTTAGATGATTTTTGAGTGATTTGGAGACGTAAGGAAGTGGCTATCTAATTCGTGGGATGTGTGTTCAGCTAGGGGTTAGGGACATGGAGGCTGTCAGGCAGCGCAATTCCTATCGTGCTTGAGGGGCAGGGAGTGGGTAGCACAAGGTCTGGACAGAGTGAAGGGAAAANGACAAGAGAGAATGCTCAAGGGACAACAGAGGCTGACCGGACAGGACCTGAGTTCTTGTACAAAGTTGGACTTTTCTTCTGAGAAGGCACTGGGTAGTTTTGAGGATGGAAGTGATATGTCAAGGGACACTGGTTGCTCTTTTGAGAATGGACTATGGAGNGCCAAGGAAGGAAGCAAAATGACCAGTAAGGCTGCTTCGGTAGCCTGTATGAGAGATGGCGCAGTGCNGTCGGTAGCAAAGAACTAAGAAGTGAGAACTCTGGGTATCACCTGAGAATAGAACCAGCAGGTTTGCTTACAGATGTGCTCATCATGTGCAAGGCAGGAAATGGTATGGACGACTCCAAACTTCCTCCTGAGAAACTGGAAGAGTGCAGTTGCTGTTACTGAGATGTAGAAGGGTGGATGAAGATANGCAATGGAAGATGAGTTAATGAAAGTTAGGGGCTTGCATTTGTTTATGTTAAGTCAGGGCTCTGATTAGACGTCCAGGGCAGGGTTCTCAAGGAGACAGATACGCAGGGCTGAAGGGAGATGTCTGGGCTGGCGGTATACACCTGGGCGTCATGAGCCCATGGCATTTTAAAGGTTTGGAACTAGAAATAATAAATAAAGAAGCAGGGCTAGGTAGAGGAAAGACAAACAGGTTCTAGACAGAGAGAAACAGCATCAGGAAGAGAAACTAGACAGCCAAAGAGAGGAGTGCCTTCTACACTCATCCAGCGTTTCTGGTTAGACAGGGGGATCCAGAAATGAGCACCAAAGGCATCCTCAGTAGCCAGCCCCGGATCCATTCTTAGGAAAAGTGTCAAANCTTCCGAGTGTGGCCTTTGTGTCACTGTTTCAANTCATAATCCGCCTTGAATGTGGCGAGGGCACTCATGTCTTTAAGACCAAGCCACTCAAATAATAGTGATTTATTTTCCCCCATTACTTTTAAAACCCTACTAAAAACAACTATCAGAGTGCTGAAGTTTGAGGATGAACATTGGCCCAGCTCAGCTTCTTACGGAGGCATGCCTACTCACAGCTTAAGAATTCAAGTAGGCGCTGGTGGCACATAGCTTTAATCCCAGCAACTCAGGAGGCAGAGGCAAGTGAGTTCCAGGCCAGCCTGGTCTACAGAGCGAGTTCCAGGACAGCCAGAGCTACACAGAGAAACCCTGTCTCAAAAAACCAAAAAAAAAAAAAATTTAAGTAGGTGAAAGTAGATTCTTAAAAGGAGAGGACATCAATGAGTCCATGTCCCCTCCTGATTCTTATCCCTGTACAGCCAGCCACTAGTTCATTTTGGATTTTTCTTTACCACATATAAGTGGACCACTCTACCCTATCATAGTTCATGTTTATGGATTTCATACTAAGGAAAAGTACAAATTTGTCTTCATTTTGTAGCTGTGGCCATTTGTATCATTCATTCTGTCTACAAAGCAAGGAATGCACCCTAGAAACTGAGGGCCAAACAAGATGGACGTGTTACAGATGCAGCTCAAGTAATAAAGCGGGCAAACTCAGTGAAAATCCTTCTGAAAATAAGAAAGGACGGATAACCTCTTCACAGGTAAGACTCGTTTCAGCGCTGGCGTGAACTGTGCTTTTCTTGGCAGTCTGTGAGGCCTGGCCTGTTTTGTCAGGGCCCATAAGCCTCCAATTTACCTGATAGAAACTCAGTGTGTGACATCTCCTGCTCAGTCATGTTGAGGCTTTGAAGAGCCTGTCTGCTCTGCACTAACAAACTGATGAAATGTGTTCTGTCCTCTCTCGGGGACCTTAGACAGAGTGGCAGGTCAGCAAGGACAGACGAGCACCTGTCTAGCAAGAGTGTGGCGTCACCACTCTCTTGGAGCAGGTGATGGACAAGGTGCTGCTTGTGTGCTTTGTGCATGCTTCTTTCTTTAAAGGGCTTGGTGCAGTGTGTTCATTTCAGAAACTTCCCACTGCCCCTAGAGGTTGGGGAATAGAGCTTAAAGTTTGAAACCTCAACCCCCAACTTAATCTTCCTGGCAACCAGCCCTCATCCCCAAACTATACAGGGGTCCCCAGCTCCCAGTCATCTCATTGGCATAAAAAAAGTGTTCTTCTTGGCCTGGCAGTGGTAGCGCACGCCTTTATCCCAGCACTTGGGAGGCAGAGGCAGGCAGATCTCTGTGAGTTTGAGGACAGCCTGGGCTACCGAGTGAGTTCCAGGACAGCCAGGGCTATACAGAGAAACCCTGTCTCGAAAAATCACGAAAGAAAAAAGAAAGGAAAGAAAGGAAGAGAGAAAGAAAGAAAGAAAGAAAGAAAGAAAGAAAGAAAGAAAGAAAGAAAGAAAGAAAGAAAGAAAGAAAGAAAGAAAGAAAGAAAGAGAAAGAAAGAAAGAAAGAAAGAAAGAAAGAAAGAAAGAAAGAAAGAGAAAGAAAGAGAGAGAGAAAAACAATGCTCTTCTTGCAGAGGAGATTCAAAGGTGGAATTGGTTTTTTGTTGTTGTTTAGATTTGTTTATTTTTACTTTATGTATGTGAGTATTTTACCTGTATGAGTATGTATGTCTGTGTACCACATACATACAGTACCCAAGGAAGGCAGAAAGAGGGTCTTGGAAATGGAATTACCGAAGGTTGTGAGCCACTCCGTGGATGCTGGGAATTGAACCTGGGTCCTCTGGAAGAGCAGTCAGTGCCCTTAACTTTGGAGCCCCCGTTCCAGCTCTTTGCCAGGAACCAGGGACAAAGGCCAATAATTGTATTCTTNCTGCATGACAAACACAGATGAACCACGCCGGAAGATCAGAAAATTACTGTACCTGAATCAGATGTAAAAAATCGTGGCAGATTATGTCAGCTGCCCCTGCAAGGGAAAATGGAGAGGGGAATAAGATAGGCAAGTTTAGATGCAAAGATAAGAGGAAAAATGAGGCAGACAGGATAGAGAGCAGACTTCTNCTCTCAGCAGATGAGACATGACTGTGGTTATAGGGGTAAAGAGCTTCCTCGCAAGCGTCACCTCCCTCATGAGTGTCACCTNCCCTGTAAGTCACCATCTCTCTTGGAACCCAGCCTCTCCTCACCACCCTCAAGCCCCAGAAGCTCCTGATGCATTTTGACTGACTTTGCATATGGAATGTGAACTGAGAGTGGGGACTTACCCTTTTTCATGTTCCTAGTCATTGAATGATCTTTGTACCTTAGTAAAAAATTGGTTAGCACATACTCTAAACTCTCTTTTCAGTGATACAAGTATCTGTCAGGTTTCTAGTTCTTTTGCTGTATAGGAAATTTGGCTGCAAAGTTATATGAGTCCTTCAGCTTTCCTTTTATTTCTAACATTTGACTATTCTACTTCTACTGCCTTTCATTTTGTGTGCAGGTTTTTCAAGACAGAGTTTCTCTATGTAGCCCTGGCTGTCCTGGAACCTTCTGTGTAGACCAGGCTGGCCACAAACTCACAGAGATCCCCTTGCCTCTGCCTCTGTCTCCCAAGGGCTGGGATTAAAGTCGTGCANCACACTCAGCTCATTACAATTTTTTTGAAACAGATAATAAATTTATTGGTTGACTATGAGTAGGAAAATACATCTGTAAGGAAAAGAGACCCTGTATATAAATATAATACTAGCTAGTTACAGTTTGACCAAAAAGATTCCACTGAAAAGAACAGTAAAAGCCCTTGTTACCACCAGTCCATCTGGTGTAAATTCAGTTTCTCATCACTCTTTGCAAAAAGCTGCCAAGGCAGATGTAGCTCTTGAGCTTAGAATGGATAGTGTGCTAAGTTTTGCCACATGAGTGGTAAACAAGAGTCCCAGGGCATCACACAGTATGTTCTGTGAATAACAACTACTCTGTTTTACATCAGCATCCCAGTTTTAAAATTTTATGTAACTAAAAGGAGCAAAGTGAACATCTTAAAATACTGCTTACAATCGGGGGACCCCTGCTCATGTTCTCTCAATTACCTGCGCCAGATGTCCTGGATGTTGTGAGTGACTCATCTTCTAAATGCCTTGCCTGAGTTGGCTACATGACCCCCAAACTTAAAGTCACAATGGCAACAAGTTCTGTAGTTTAAATAGGGAAAAAATGGAACTCCCCCTCCTTGCCCCCCTCATTTTCATTGAAAGCTTCATTATAAATTTCAAGTCAGCTTACTGCTTTCTGTAAGAAAAAAATCTAAGCTCATGTTAAGTTCTGAAACCACTTACAGTATGTTCATTTCTCACGTCTACACCTCCGTACCCCGGGCATCGAAAAAGAAAACACNTAGTTTGCCTGCCTCTCCTTTTACCTCTTTAGTGCATGTAAAAAGGGTAAATACTTTAAAAATTAGACATCATGTCAACAGCATTTCTCCCTGTGGCTGTCTATTCTGTGTGGCAGATAGGGCCCCCGAGGAAAAGGGTTGATATGAACCATATCAAATACATGGATTGTTTAGCTTCACACCAACTTTATGAGGGTGATATAGTCCTAATTTTACAACTGAAGGAACTAGATGCAGCTCAGAGGGGCGAGCCAGTGTTGGAACTCATGGTTTTAGGAACACTCCCCCTCCATCCTGCCAGGAAACTGCCTAGTAACTCTGACTGTAAAACAGATGCACACGTATTGCTAGGGCCGCTTCATAGTCCTCCACATCATATGAGTTGTTCACATTTCTAATCATAAACTTTCAGTAATAACTATCAATTCCATAGTATGGCGTTTTTCATTAAAGTTCACTATCTGAGAGTTTTACTTCAATTCTTTAGTTTTCTCCAAGGATCTGTCCATCCTGCTTACATCTTTCCAGAGAGCCTAGCAGGAGCCACNCAGCTCTGACACGCTTCTCTCTGTACACAGGATAATCGAATGTGTTTGAAGTATCCCATTGCCCTTGGAACACCATCCTGTCAAATAGCTTTTGAGTTTATCTCTTTTGGAAAGATGACAACTGATTTTTAATTCTCCAGCTTCTAAATCCAGCTCAGCTTCCTGCAACACTTACCCCCAAACCTGTGGTCCTGGCTGGTCAAGTGTTGCCTCCTGCCATTCTTACTTAACTTCATGTCAGCCAATGTATACAGCCAACCAAGTTTACATACTAGTTGTCTACCAACCAATCAACGTNACCAGGACAGAAGTTATTCCCCAGAACACCTCTCTCTCCTGGAACAAGGATTTCNTCCTGTATAACCAAGAGAAATGATCCAAATGAGTTTCTTTGCTTACTCCCGGGGTTTACGGATGCTCAGGGGATCTCAGGGCCAGCGTCATCTGGCTGGGCTGTCTCACTCTGTTTCTCTCCACACACAAATAAAATGCACACGAGAAACTAATTTCAGTTGAAGTACTCAGCATCCTAGTGTAGTATCTCAATACGTTTATTCATTTATATTAATATCAAATGATTTCAGTTTCATCTTAATTTATTCACTTATTAAATTCAAAGTAACAGATAATACCTCCATTGGCACTAGATGAGGTGAACTCACTATTAAATTTTTTAAAAGTGACTATTGAATTTATGTTAATTTTAAAGTACAAGTTCAAAGAAAAAAGATTTACTAGATCTCAAACATTATTACACTGTAGTTTTGAATTGTCACAGGTGCAGTTGGTGTGAGAGGTGAAGAGAATGTTGTAGGTGAGAAGCTTGGGTTGAGCAGCAGGGAATGTACAGATCCACAGGTAGAACCTTTAAGCTCCAGGGAATATACAGATCCACAGGTAGAACCTTTAAGCTCCAGGGAATATACAGATC
>LZPO01044194.1:518464-535673 GCA_001675575.1 Neotoma lepida
TCTAATTTTCTCAGTGACACGTTTTCCCTCCAGGTAGCTGTGCCCAAAATCAACTGTCTAGAGATACTGCTTTTCAGGACGTGCCGCATAAGGGTCATCAGTAGACGCTGGACTAGGTGTCTTCTGTGCCACTATTCCTGCCGATGGGCTATGAGTCTCTGACCTGAACAATGCTCAGGCAGCATTAAGAGAACCACTACAGCCCCTTTCTCTATCCTGCTGAGGTTGTTGTCTGAAGTAGCAGTTCTCAATCCGTGGGTCACAACCCTTTCACAGGGTCACATATGAGATATCCTGCATATCAGATATTTACATTACAATTTATAACAGTAGCAAAATTATAGTTATGAAGTGGCAATGAAATAATTTTATGGTTAGGAGTCACCACAGCCTGAGGAACTGTATTGAAGTGTCACAGCGTTAGGAAGGTTGAGGACCACTGGTGCGGAAGGATGTAAGGAGCCTGGCTTCCCNTCGCCTTCATTTACCACCTTTTCTGATAGTTGAAGCTGGTTTTCGGTGTTTGACTTTGATTTTGTGCCTCCTCCCCAACCCTTTTTAAAATTTTAGCTAGCAATGATGTCAGCAAAAGTATTTATGGAACAAAAATGCCAACTTGTGGCTCTGTTTACTAACAGCTGGTTTTAGCTTCAAAGCAGTGTGACACACACCAGTCCCTTTTCTCTGCCTGCAAACCCTGACATTTTCAAACAGAAAAGGGATAAAAACAAGACACAACATCTGAAAAGTCCTGAAACGTGTTATACAGGAATAGCTCTGTGCTTTTTCAAAGTATCATGGGCAGGCAAGACTGAGGGGTAGAATGTGACTTGTCAGAGCCACCTCGCTGTAACTTGAGCANTTAGGCAGCTTCTTGTCACTACTGTGAAATGCAGTCACAGAGAAGGGGAGATTCCTTTCCCGTGTGGGTTTGGATTCATGTCCTGACAGCTTCGTGGGTGTGGACTTTAAGAGCAGTGATACACATGGTGGCAGGAACACATTTGAAACAGGTTCTCATATCATGAGCCAGACAGCGGAGAGGATGAAGCCAGCTTCCCATAGTTCCCAAGGACTCAAGGGTCTCCTTTTAGGCCCCTTAGCAGCTCTTAGCACTGCTGTGTAGACCTTCCTGAATCTCTGGGTACAGTTAGCAGCCAGTCACAGTAGAGCCTTGCTAGTCTCCCTCAGTAAACATGAAATAATTACAGAAGGAAATTGGTTCGTAGAAGCTCTTGACCAGCACCCATGCAGCACACGTTCAACACAATGATTAAACCCGAAGACTCTNAAAGCTGGCTTCTTTTCTCCTTGTGTGTGAGATAGTGATGATTTTAGTTAGAATGGCCCTAAAAACAAAGTGCTGTTGAAGTGTGCAACACTAGTGTTGGATGCGTAGCAAGTACTGTGGTGAACACACGATTTAACACAGGCCTTCAAGTCCCATGCGCCTTTTCCATTGATCATGTTGCTTACGTATTGTTATTCAGTCATCAAGTATTTCTTTATGCTGGATGCAGAACTAAGCATTGGACTAGAGGTGAAAATGCAGTCTTTGGTCTCAGGAATCTCAACACTAGACAGGTGATCTCACAACTACCATGCAGCTTGACCATGCCAAGTGAAGTGTGCAGGATGCTCTGCCTGCACCAAGAAGGGGCCTTGGTTTTGAATGGCTGAGCAGTCCTATGCAACCTCATGTTCTTTGTGATTAGAAGAACAATGAGGGGCTTAAATACAAAAACACGAGAAACTCCAGGGGGATACGTGGGGATCCAGCTCATGAGGAGCGGTTTGCAGCTGCTGCTGCTTAGCTGAGGATAGGAATTGCCACCCATGGTCACGTGAAAGGCTGCGAGGCCGNTGAAAGGAACAGCACAGTAGACTGTCCGCCTCCTGAGGGCAGCACTCGGTAGACTACACCTCCTAAGGCAGGAGCCACTTTCCTTATGTTTGTTTTTAAATCATTAAGAAGCACAAAGGAAGCAGCTGAGTGTATCTGCTGCAGAGTCTCTCTGAACCCATACCTGAAGGATGTGAGCATCGACTCCCCTGTCAGCACTAGACAAATAAGGAAGGAGGGGCAACGCAGCAATGCCCTCTGCAGGGCTCTGCTCACTTCCTGGAATGCATATTTTACACAGGAGTCACTTTTCAGGAGGTCAGCATTCCACTCTTGCTGCAGTCAGTGTATAGACACTGCCTGTGTCTTCTCACCAATCTTTTGCATTTTAGATGTTAAAATGTCAGCAAACAAGCATTTATGTAGAATATGTATAGCATATATAATAGGCTTTGTGTATAGCTAATTTTGTGTATAAAATTTCTGCTTAATTGGCTTCCACTGATACCTTCTATAACCGTTGGGAGATACACATTGCGTCCCTGGGATCTTCTCAGTGTTTGCTCATGAATGACCAGAACCTGACAGGTCTGGAAGTCAGTTTACAGGGAACACCTGGAAGGTCCAAGCTGGAGATTTTCATAGCAGTCAAGGTAGACTAGAGGACCTTAGGGGATTAAAGCCTCAGAGACCATGGCACTATGGTACATCTTCCATTACTACTGCAGAAACACCAACTAGGAATTTGTGACTGTTAGATGCACAGCCATCGGAAAGGACATGTCCTTACGGAGCTTGCTCTCCTGCCTGAGGCCCCTCCTGGAGTGGACCAGTCTCCCTGCTGTGTGTCTGCAGAAGGGTCAGGTGTGTCGATTCCGCTGAAGGCTCGCTGGGCTGGAGGTACCCCTGGACCATCCACAGCTGATGCTCGCTCAGAGTAACCTCTGCCTAGAAGAGGGGTGTGGGTGAAGAGAGGCAGCCAACGAGTTTGTGATTCCATTCAATGAATTCTNGTCACGCCTTGGTTAGGTGCCGGGTCTTGGGAGGCCTGAAGCTGGTGGACCAGGTAGCTCTTGCTCTCCATGTGTTTGTAAGTCAGTGTTAGCTGTGCTTGTGGGTTCTGTTCAGCCCAGAACCATACCTCTGAGACTTGCTTCTCAGTTTCCCAGACAGCGAGGATGTATTGNAAGTCTGTAGCTGGTTTTTCCTCTCCTGGGTGTTCTGGTGTTATGAGCCCAGTTCCTTGTCTTCCCACTCACGTCAGGAATGTGGACAATGAAACCTGCTCATGNTTTTTTTAGATTTCATCTTTTTTGAGATTTTTTACAAGAAACCATCCAGAACAAGCTACTGTTTCCAAAACATCAGGAAAACTGGCTAGCCCCAAGAATGGCTGGTTCGTGTTTTCGCAAGAGTTTAAAACAATATGAACCCAAGAAAGTGATGAGATAGATTTCTGTGGGAGTGTTCTGTTTGTTTGAGACAGGGTCTCACAATCTGAGTGCAATTGTCCTGAAACTGTCCTGCCTGTCCCAGGCTGAGGTTCTGGGTGTGTCAGCCCCATGTGCTTGCTGACTGGAGCCTTTCTAGTCATGCTGTGGAGGCTTGAAGAACTTGTCTGCTGTATAGATGCAAGTTCTCCTAAACAACCAAATGACAGCCTTTGAATGTTAGTGCTCTGCCTTAGAGTCCTTGTCAGAACTGTATCTCAGTGTAACTTCAGGCCTGTGCTGGTTAAAAAACAGCAGACAGGGAAACAAGGGTCTGATGTGATGGTATTTATAGTGCAGGCTCAGGTGAAGACTTCAGCCAGTNTTGTTATACACAGGTAAAGGAACTGGTGTCTAGTTGGCTTTAGACACCTGGAGGCCANTGAGTTAGGTGGAAGGAAGGCATGCTCAGTAGCTCCAAAGATGGAGCTGATACCAGTGTAGCTCTTGGGTCAGCTTAGAAGGAATGTTTTACAGTAGGTGCTACAGTTGATAACCGGTATTGNTACATTATTAATAACTAATGTTTGTGCTTTGATTNGGGCTGGATGCCTTGTGTTGTGTGTTCTGTGGGTTCCAACATGTGTGTAATGAGCTGTGTCTACTGAGGATCGTACAGGGTAGTCTCACTGAGCGCCAGATCCTTATGNACCACCTGTTGGTAATGCTTCCCCNCTCCCCAAACGTTTGCAACTACTGACCTCGTTGCTGCCTCTGTGGTTTTGCCTTTTCTGGAATGCNATGTAGTTAGTATGCTGTTTCTTCTATCCAGCAGTCAGCATTTAAGATCTCTTGCTGTCCTTTTCCTGGCTTAGGGTTAATTTTTCATCATTGACCAGCGTTTGTCTGACACTCACCTTTGAATGACATCTCAGTTGCTTACAGGCTTTCACAGTCATGCAGACGGCTACAGTAGACATCTGTGCAGGTTTCTTTGTAGACATGTTTTCAGGTCATGCAGTGATTAGTGAGTTATATGTCAACACTCTCAGTTTTCTGCACTGTCAAGATAATCGACTTCAAATTTAAAGAGAAATGGTTGACTAGTTCTGGTGGCTCTGGCCTGAGATCTGGCAGTACCCTTGTGGCTGGCTCTCTCTGTGTGTGTGTGTGTGTGTGTGTGTGTGTGTGTGTGTGTGTGTGTGTGTGTCTGCAGGAGCAGCCATTAATGTGATCACCTTTTACTTTTATAAAAATTGCAAATAAAAATATCACACACTAAAATTTAGCAGACGCAAAGTCTCTACAACTCAGTGAAATTTTACATAGTTAGACTGGCCATTCAGAACAGCCGCTGTGGAGCTTCATGTTGCATTTTATACTTTCAGTATTAAATATATTGTATGCACTTATCCACCACCAATATCACAAAGTCCATGACAGAATCAGCACTAGAAAAACAATTAGCTTTATGTCCTCGTTCCTAGCCCCTGTCCATTTTAACTCCNGACAGGTTTTAGAGAATGTTCCGTGTGTCGCTAGAATGTATTTCCTATTTGCTGGGTGAAGCACAGCTGTTGCCTCCTCTCTCCTCTCCCCACACTCTGAGGTCAGCCTCTGCCAGGCTCTTCCTCTGGCCCTCCTAGTCCAGGCAATGGTCAGGCTGTGGGATGCTGAGCCTCCCTCATCTCAGCCCCAACCCCTCTGCCCTTGCCTGGTGCTCCACTGCTATTTCACTCTCCTCTCTGGCTCATCAAGTTCACCCTCCAGCTTGGCTTTCAGCAGTGGGAACTCGCCCCTGTGCTTAGAGACTTTGGTGCTTCTTCCCTGATGGACCCAACTCAGTGGAAGCAGATTGGTGTGTCAAGGGATGCTAGATAGCTTTTCATGGAGATAGTGGCACCTGTCTTATTTATGCTCTCTTGTTTTTCTGTTGATGACTTCTTATCCTGATCCCCTTCCATCCAAACTCTGGTCCCTGGATACTGTTTCCACCTGCCATCTTGGCTGTCTGCCCCCTGTGTACCCTTTAATTACACCTTTATTGATTTCTCAGTGTGTTTGGGGTGTTTTGTTTTGTCTTAGTTTTAAAGGTTTTTCAGGGGGTGTGCTTTGTGATGTTCTTGGCTTTACTGTGCGTATCCTAGCCTCTCTGGTTCTGTTTCTGATTTAAACTAGCTAATTCCACTTGTATCAGTCTGACGTGTTACAGGCCCTGTTTGCATTGCATTCATATTATACAGTTACTTTTTAAAATTCGGTTGTGAGAGAATGTGAAAACAGGTGTTTATATAGTATTTTACATTACACAGTTNACTTTAATGGTTCTCCTTGTTTATCCGTGTGCATTTGAAATAGCTGGAATGATTTTCATTCTGAAGAACCCCCTTAGTTGATTTTGTCAGAGAGAGAGGTAGGGNTAGGTGTAAGGAGGTCAGAGGACAACTTGCAGGAATCAGTTCTCTCCTTCCGTCCTGGGTTCCAGGGATCCAACTCCGGTGGTCAGGCTTGCACAGCAAGCACTTTTCACCCACTGAGCCATCTCTGCAATCCTCCCAAGGTGTGGTAGTTTGCATGTAATTGACTCTGTAATCTCATAGGGAGTGGTACTATTAGGAGATGTGGCCTCGTTGGAAAAGATATGGCCTTATTAGAGGAAGTGTGTCACTGGGGGCGGGCTTGGAGGTTTCAGAAACGTAAGCCAGGCCTAGTGTTTTACTGTTTCTTTCTGCTGCCTGGGAATCAAGATGTAGAACTCTCAGCTCCTTCTCCAGCACCATGTCTGCCTGCATGCTACCATGTCTCACCAAAAGGATAATGAACTAAACCTCTGAACTGTAAGCCACTCCAATTAAATGTTTCCCTTTATAAGAATTGCCGTAGTCATGGTGTCTCTTCACAGCAACAGAAACCTTACTAAGACAGCTAGCAATCCTGTTTACCTGGTCAAGAGTCCAACCCGAACTGAGCCCAAGCTGTCGTTTACGGCAGGAGCATTGCCATTTAGAGGGGCTTATTTGGACATAACAGGGTCCAGGTGAGGATGGTATGCCCTTTGTTGGCCTGGTGTATTTGATACATTCATTATTGGGCCTGGCTTTTTGATATGCTCTTCATATGCCCATGTGCCCAGATATCCTGTATACTTGGGTAAGTTTATAGGTGGTGCTTTTTTACTTTAGGAATAAACTCTTAGCAGGCTGTGCCTCCTGGGCTGTGTTAGAGAAGTGGTACTGTATGGGTGGAAGGATGAGATTAAGTCACCTGCTTCTGTGTCTGTGCTCAGAATAGAGCCAAATGCTGCTTTGTAAAATGGAGTTCCCCGAAGCCAGGCACAGCCGAACACACTGTTCTACACACTGGGGTAACAGCAGGCATAGCTGAACACACTGTTGTACACACTGAAGTAACAGAGCAGGCACAGCTGAACACACTGTTGTATACACTAGAGTAACAGCAGGCACAGCTGAACACACTGTTGTACACACTGGAGTAACAGAGCAGGCACAGCCGAACACACTGTTGTACACACTGAAGTAACAGAGCAGGCATGGTCTGGTCTCCACATTAAGCTTCAGATACTGCTCCCTAGGGAAGAGTGCTACAGTCCCCCTGCTAGCATTGGGGTTGTGGTATTGGCTGACTCTAGCTTTACTCTCTGGCCACACCTAGCTGTTTTGTTTTCAGCAGTGAGCTAGGACATAAATAGTTGTACAAGCCCAGGATGTCTGTACAACTCTAATTATTTTTAAGTAATTATTCCTGAAGTCTATATTTATCTTTCTTCCTGCTGCCTAAGGGTTCCTCCCAATTGTCTTTTTGCTCAGGGCTCCTCCACAGAGTAGCCCTATAGTNCAGGTTATATCTGCTTTACATCTGAAAATCTCCACTCTGTTACCTTTCATAACTCCCGTGGCCTTAAGAACTTAAGCCTGACTTTGATGAAGCCAGTCCTTTTTAGAAGAGAGAAGGCAGGAGCTATCAGTGTATGAGGCTGCACTTATCCCTGGAAACAATCTCTTCCATGTCACTAGAGCTCTGGGTAGGGACAGTGGAAAGTTTCTGTATCACCCCGTAATCTAGGAGTAGAACGATGTTAGAAGGAGGAGACTGCTGCTCGTGGTCCACTTGTTAGAAATAAGCTCAGGGTCACAAAGAAGAGACCACCACCCCAATTAAAGTGTCTCGAGGAGGCAGATTGCCGTGTTCACAGAAACAGAAGAACATGCTGAACCAGACAGGAGTCAGTTGGTTTTCATTTTAAGACAGGTGGTGACTGTACCCTTTTCCCATTGGCTGGGGTCCAACCACACAGTCTTTCACAGATGGCTAGTTTCAGAGAGATTTATGTGTATGAATGTTTTGTCTGCACGTGTGTCTGTGCACACATGCATGCCTTGTGACTAAAAGAGGGCGTTGAATCCCTTGGAACTGGAGTTGGACAATTGTGAACCACAATTGCGGGAGCTGAGAACTAACCCAGGTCCCCAATGTGAGTTCATTGGGTATGGTTTCAAATCTATAAAATCTGTAACAAAATTTGGCTTTAAACTTTTAACAAAAATATAACAAAAACTATAATTAAAATCTATATGTGGGTATATATGTGATTCGACTCTTGTTTAGGAAAATAGACATTTTTAAACAGCAACCCTATGACTGTCCTCCGTCTTGNCTGATGACCTCATTAAAATGGAAACAACCAGATGGCTGTAGCCATCTTTACAGAGATTAAAGGGTACATGCCATGTGATGTCACCATCCAAAGATGACTATGTGGCATAAAGCAGCAATTATAAAACTAACCTATTACCCTGCAAGAATGGCCATACTCCTGACTGCCTGCAGTTGGCCCAAAAGGAAAGAAATTGGGGAAGGGTTTGGTCACTTATGTCACTTAAGTTCCAAGAATGCAGCAGGGCCTTTGTATAAACAAAAGTTACAGGTAGGGGAGATTAAAATATTTGCATAAAGGTTTTACAAGGTGGTAGAAAATAAAAAGATTTGGATCCTTGTCATAAATGAAAGTTTTTGAGTATTTGACAGAAAAGATTAGTATTTTGAGTTTATTTTGCTTTTGGCTTGCCTCTTCTGGCATGGAACTGCCTCACAAGCCAGAGCAGGGTGGGAGGGCAACACACAGCCTCCCAGATAGAACTACCACCATTCCATTAAGTCCAGGGAACCCTCACCACTCGCAGACATCCATCTAGGACTTAGCCCAGACACACATAAGGGAAAGCAAGCTGAGGAGTACTGAAGACCTGCTCCTCCCAGGGCATCCTGGGAACTAAGACAAACCTTGCTGCTCCTGGGTGCAGTATCTGGCTTCGAGTCCNCCTTGCTGAGTTGGGATGCTGGGGAGGAAGAAGCTTCATTCAGACACAGGCACTCACTAGTCTCACTGAAATCATAGATTTATTTTTTTCTTCAGATGATTGTTTTTCATTTGCCATTTTTTACCTGGACTATTTCTAGAATCTTTACATGACTTTTTGGTTTGGTTAGGTTTGGTTTTAATGCTTTTCACCAGTTGCAGTTGGGAACAGAATGTGTAGAGTTCTTCGGGCTACCATGCTGGAGGTGAGCCTCTTACCTCTCCAGTTCCATCTTGGGACACCTTAATGAAGAGCTGTGTTCCTAATAGTGGGCATGTCCTGAACATGCTATACAATACACCGTGCCTTCCCGCAGTGTCAGAACTTATTGAATATAATAAATTCACAAGGTTTAGTGGTTCAATGACAGCTTTTATCATTAA
Organism: Neotoma lepida; assembly: GCA_001675575.1. Classification (NCBI taxonomy): domain Eukaryota; kingdom Metazoa; phylum Chordata; class Mammalia; order Rodentia; family Cricetidae; genus Neotoma; species Neotoma lepida. The sequence continues at coordinate 527,499 of LZPO01044194.1, forward strand.
ATCCTTCTACCTTGGTAGCCTGGCTAAATGAAAAAAAAAAAAAGGAAAGAAAAAAGGAAAAGAAAGAACATGATTGCTCTTAGCTGTGGTGGAGGAGAAGCTATGTGGGAGAGCACAGTCAGTCAGGGACGTCTGGGAGAGTCCAGAGTGAACATGACCAGGCTGAGCTGGGACATATCAGGGAGGGGAAAAGAGAGGGGAGAGAGGGGAACCAGGTACAGTAGCCAGGAGGCCAAAGGTACAAAAAAGGAAGGGTCAGGTAACCAAAATGTCTGCATTATATAGGGAGGGCAGCCCAGCCCCTGGGCTGGAGTGTTCAGGGTAGAGGGCAGGGTGTGAGAGCCATTCCCTGTAACAAGTAGGGACTGAGGGATGCTGGGAGAGCCTGGAGAGCAGGTCTGCTTTGATATATTAAATAAGCACCTCAGCCATTTATCCCAGGTTTGTAATTTAAAACTTAACACTGACTAGTCTTAACTAGTTACTAATATTAACTCTCCCATCACATAGCACATAGTGTGTGTGTGTGTGTGTGCGCGCGTGCGCGTGCGCGCGTGCGCTCTCTCTCCCCCCTTCCTCTCCCTCTCTCTCTCACTTTTTCTCTCTTCTGTGTGTGTATGTGTGTGTCTCTGTCTGTCTGTCTGTCTGTCTGTCTGTCTGTGTATATGTGTGTATTACAGAATGAATACAAATTAAAGAGGTGCAGCAGAGTGAAGAGGTTTCAGCAGTGAGCTGGGAAAGTCCCAATAGACACAAACTAGACTGGCACTGAGAGGGAGCTGCTTGAGTCAGTTTGAGAACAAAGCTGCAGTGTGTGACTGCAGGGGGAAAAGGCTGTACAGGTCCAGGTCCACATGGGCACATAGGCAGGCAGGCAGTGTGGAGTAGGCTGCATTAACAAGGGGGACCGGCCTGGATCCCAGAACCCTTGGTCCTTAGTGCACACACCTGNTGTCAGATGATCTGCTGGTGTGGGGACCATGCTATCACATTTTTAAGTATCCATCACTTTATGGGGTAGGCATGAGGGAGTTATACTTTTTCCTAAATCTGGTGAGTTCAAGAAATTCTTAAACCTGGCCTCCCCAAGATAATTTTAATATGCCCATGTGCCCCCACAGTTTAAAATCTCCCCAGTAAATTTATAGGGTGGCCCTTTTTCTAGACACAGGAATCAATCATTTATCTGTCTCTCCTGGATAGGAGGAGGCTTAGGGATGGTTGTAGATGGAAGTTTTCCTGTGTCCCACAGCCATTTGGTTCCAAATAAACACACAGAGGCTTATATTAATTACAAGCTGTTGGTCTATGGCCCAGGCTTATTACTAACTAGCTCACTCATCTTAAATTAACCCATTTCTATTAATCTATGAATCACCGAGTGTCTCGTGGCTTTACCTGAATTCCATTACATCTGGCTTTTCAGGTGGTGGCTCCTCTGATCCCGCCTTTCTTCTTCCTGTATCTTTCCTGGATTTCCCACCTGGTTGTCTCCTGTCTTGCCATAGGTCAAAGCAGCTTCTTTATTAACCCACGGTAGTGACATATATCCACAGCATATNGAAAGACCGTCCCACAGCAGATGGTAGAATTTCTAGGTCCACTCAGGGCCTGGTATCCTTCTCCCTCAAAATGGAGTGAAAAAAACTGATTGTAAATGGAGTCTCCCAGGGCATCTAGCCTGAGAAATTACTCTTATATACAGTACAGAGTAAGTTAGAATGAGGCTTAGCCTGCTCTCAGCGAGGTGACTCTGTTTACCCATGGTTTCTACTACTCTCTGGAAGCTACAAAGGCTACTCGACCCCTTTCTCTGGGCAGCGCAGCCGTTTGCCCCAGTGGGCCCCAGCCCTGGTCTTCTCTGGAGCACAGACTCAGTTATGTCCTTTGTCATGCTACAAAGGTGAGAGCACTGATGAACAAAACTCCGTCCTTATTTTAGGCTCTTTTCATAAATGGGACCTAAAGCACATTGTCCTTTTCAGTGAACATGCCAAGGTCAAGCTGCTGATTCTGTTCACACGTGTCATCCATGTACACACTCCCACCTTCAGAGCCCAGTGCAGGCCTGTGCTGACACTGCTTCATTTATGACCTGCGGAATCGTTATTTCCCGTCTACACAGAGGCCTCTCCTGCTTTTATCCAAGTCAGTACAATGTTTGGAACAAAGCAGCAGTGACCCTTGTCACTCTTCTGCTTTTCAGGCCTTTCATTGTTGTTCCCACTGTGCTCAGGTGTCTCTTGGTGTGGGGCTGTTTGTAGACCGGTTGGGTGCCAGGGGCAGTTCCCTGGACCATCTTCGTTCACTCTCCTCCAATAGAAGAGTACTTACCAAAACTACACCATCATGTCTGTCATCTTGGAATACATCAGACACTAGAATTGTAGCNGTTGGTTCAGCTGACTTCCTCAGACTTCCACACCGAGGCTGTTCACATATGCACACACACATCATACACACACACATAATTATTTTTCCAATTCTTTGTGTTGTTCCAACATCTCTGAGTATTGCTGTTGCTGTTTGCTTGGCTGTGGGTCACATTTTCTGTTCCTCCTGTCTAGGAATTTCATATTGTGTGCTGTACACTGACAGCAGTGTTGTTGAACGTCGGTCTGCATTTTCTTGTCTTCTTTTAGTGGCATTCGAGTTTGGCTGTCAGTTGCTGTTAAATTTTTCAGTGTTCTTTCTCAGCTGTTCTAGGAATAGGTTTGCAGTATCCCAGATCCTATGCCTGGCTTGGGGCTGAGCTTCTCCTCCAATACCCAAATCCTCATCCATACTCTTTCTAGTCTGGATCATCAGTATTCTCTTGTCTTCCCGCACTTTGCAAAATCTGGAATTTCCATGTGCCTTTCAGAGTCCCAAGCAGCATTTTCTGCCAGGCCTCTGGAGTCTAGCCTGCACAAGTGAGTTAGTAGTGAGTCCTGTATGGAGTCTAGCCTGCACAAGTGAGTTAGTAGTGAGTCCTGTATGGAGTCTAGCCTGCACAAGTGAGTTAGTAGTGAGTCCTGTATTAATTTCTAGAGCTCAGCTCAGCTCCCTCTTCTTCAAATTCTACCCACTGCCGGGATGAAGCTCCTTTTTAAAAATTTTTTATTTTACTTCTTTACATTTATTTGTTTGTTTAGGCATGGGGGCACACACTTCTTGCCCTCATCCCAAAACCAAGTCCTACAGAAAGAGGTCAGACATGTTTGTCTCTTTCAGGCAGCAAATTCCCATTAAGGGTAACTAGCACAGCCTTGTGATGGACACTCCCTTTGATTTGTAATTGTTCACTTGGTTTTGCTAATTGTCTTCGGCATTATTCTATTGCTGTGAAGAGACANCATGACCNCAGCAACTCTGATAAAGTAAACATCTAACTGGAGGCTTGTTTACAGTTTCAGAGGCTTAGTCCATTATCATCAAGGTAGGGAGCATGGCAGCAGGCTTGGTGCTGGAGAAGNAGCTGAGAGCTACATCCTCATCTGTAGGCAGAGAGATGCCTGGGCCTAGCATGGGCTTCTGAAACCTCAAAGCCCACCCAGTGGCACACCTCCTCCAACAAGGCCACACTTTCTAATGTGTGCCACTCCTGATGACTAAGCACTCCAACATACGAGCCTTTAAGGCCATTCTTATTTAAACCACCACATTTCACTCCCTGGCCTCCAAAGGTNCGAAGCTATATCATAATGCAAAAATGCATTCAGTCACCCTAGTCTTTCACAGTCTCAGTCAGGATTGCTTAAAAGTCCAAAATTCAAAAATCTTCTGAGATTCAAGGCAGTCTCTTAACTGAAACTCCCTTGTGAAATCAAAATCAAAAAGCAGATCACACACTTCTAACATACAATGGCACAGAATATACATTATGGTTCCAAAAGGAGGGAAAAGGAACACAGTGAGGAAATACTGAACCAAAGAAAGACCAAAAACCATGTGGGCAAACTCCAGACTCTGCATCTCCATGTCTGATGTCAAGGCACTCTTCAGATCCCCAACTCCTTTCAGCTCTGTTGACTGCAACACACTTGTCTCTCTCCTGGGCTGGTTCCACTCCCTGTTAGCAGCTCTCCTTGGCAGGTGTNCTACAACTCTGGCATCTTCAACATCTTGGGATCTCCAACATAATCCAGGCTTCACCTTTCCAGCTACATACAATGGTCTCTCTGGGGCTCCATGCAGAGACATCCCTGACACATGCCTGGCCTTGGCAGTTTTCCTTAACCANGGAGGGAGATTCCATAACCCACTTCTTGAATCCTTGACTTCAAAGCTAGAACCACGTGGCCAAAGCTGCCAATTTCCTGCTGCCTGATGGGGCTGGAACTTGGCCTCATCTTCAGTTACATTTGTATCAGCTTTCTGTTTTCAGTGGTTTCCTTCATTGCTTAATCATTCTTTAATTCCTTTCCACAAGTTGAAAGCTTAGAAGGGTGAGGTCTTGCCCTGAGGTCACCATCCCTTTATTTTATTAATCATCAGGTCTTGCCCTGAGGTCACCACTCCCTTTATTTTATTAATCATCATCAGGCTTTTCTTTAAGCTTTTTGTCTCCTTGTGTGGTAGACTTAGCTCTGTTATACTTCCTGGTGTTCCTTTTCTCCTCAAACTGTACATTTTATATTTCTCTTTGCCCAGTTTACTCCTTTTCATTATAGATCTACCTCAGAGTGGTCACTAATAACCATATGACAGGTTAATACTGGGCTGTCTTGAAATCTCCTTTGCCAAGGCCGTTAATACAAAATTCTTCAATTTAGTCTCAGGCAGATTTTTAAGACAAGGGCAAAAAGCAGCCACATTCTTTGCCAAAATATCACAAGAATGGTCTCTAGGCCACTTACTAACATTCTTTCCCTCTGAAACTTCTTGAGCTGGGCCCCCACTGTTCAACTTGCCTTCACACTGCCTTCCATGCTTCTATAGGATGGTCCATTAACCACAACCCATCCCAAAGCATCCAATCACTTTTCTCAAAGCCCCAAAGTCTTCTAAATTCTTCCAACAAGCAGCATGGTAGACCTGTCACAGCAGTGTACCATTCCCTGGTCCCAACTGTCTTAGTCACTGTTCTGTTGATGTGAAGAGACACCATGACCACAGCAACTCTTAGAAGAGAAAACATTTAATTGGGGGCTTGCTTATGGTTTCAGAGGCTTGGTCCATGATCATCATGGCAGGGAGCATGGCAGCAGGCATGGCAGGTATGGTGCTGGACAAGGAGTTGAGAGCTACATCCTGATCCATAGGCAAAGGGGTTGGGGGGGCTAGACCTGGCATGGCCTTTTGAAACCTAAAGGTCTGGTGACACACTTCCTCCTAATCCTTCTCAAGTAGTGCCACTCTCTGATGACTGAGAATTCAAATATATGAGCCTATTGGGGCCATTCTTATTCAAACCACCACACTAGGGCTGGAGGGATAGCTCAGCCGTTAAAGGCTAGGCTCACANCCAAACCACCACACTAATTTTAGAGCTAAACCCATGATTCTGGTTTCTTCTCTGTACCTCTTGTTATTGGGCCATCATTTCTAGGCATGTTTGGTTCTGATGGTTAGGAATGTTAGAACCGAATGTGATCCAGAACTCAGGACTCTAATAGAACAATCACGAAGGATTTGGCCCCTCACAGGAGTACTGTCACAGTCACTGCCCTGAGCAGCCCATCANGGTAACTGTTTGACTTCTTCCTAAGTAGAAACCATCAGTAGCAGGCCTTGATTTTATATACATGAAAATGAAGTCTTTCCCTGTTCTGAGTCATTTTTTAAGGAAGACCAAACATTTGGCCAGTGATGACAAAAAGACGGGTTTTTGATTAATAATAGAACAACACCATCCTCTAAGATGTCATCTTTGTAACTCTGCTTGCCATAAAAAGAAATCTTGACAGATTTTTAAAATTTTCCCTTTCTGACAAAAACAGAAAGCAGTTATGGACAGGCCATAATATCCCTTGTGGTAGAANTTATAGTCTGCTTAGGAACATGCACTGGGGGCCCCCGCCTCACCATGAGTCTTCCCTGCCACCACTGTCCTTTTCATTTGTCACAGAGAATCCAGCCTGACCCTTCTGGGTAATGGTGACTGAGTACTGCCTGCATTACAGTGAGGTGACGCCCCCTACCTAGGAGGCAGTTGTGGCCAGCCTCCCTAATGTCAGGATGGTAGGCAGGCTTGAATGAATTTGGCTGAAATGCTACATTACATGTCTAAACCTTCAAAGTACACTGTGAGGATGTCAAACCAGCTTTCAAAATCCACTCTGGTGTGACAGAACCATCAGCATTTACTTCCTGGGTGTTGTCTTTCACAGTAGCTTAGGCAAGGAGTAGCCAAGCATGTGCAGGGTAGAGCATATGGGTTTCAGAAACATGACACTAATTCAGGGGCATTCTGTGGGGGAAAGAGAGAGCNCCACTGGGTAGATAAGAGCACACAACATCCGCTTGCAAGCCGAGTGGCAGAGCAGGTCTGTGGGCCCAGCTCTGGGGAGGCAGAGGCAGGGGGATCCCTGAAGCCAGCTACTCAGCCAGGTGATGAGCTCCAGGTTCAGTAAGAGACTCCATGTTCAAGGGGAAAGAAAAAACAAAGAGGCGAGAGACTGACAGAGGCCTCTACATGAATATCGGGCCTCCAGCATTTCAAACAGAAACACTTGTGCTTCCTTTGTGATGAAACAGCATTTAGTGATACTTGCCTCTTGGTGACCTGGAAGACACTTGGCAGGTACAGAGTCAGCACCCCAGCAAATTGGGCAGCTGAATTTGCCTGTGGGAAACCCATAATGCCTTGTAACTTCATGTTACCTTCTGTCTGCCACAGATGTGGTTTAGCGGCTCACCCTGTCGCTTACAGATGGTACGTTAGCATGTCAGAACCTCAGTCTCCTGCCGTGTACAGACAGTAAGTCCTTCCACAGTGGAGTTGCTGCTGTGTGCTCAAACACGGAGGCCTCTGACTGGAGACCAGGAACCTCTGGGCAGCAGGAGGCCTGCACCTCCCCGCCTGCCCTCCTTGCCCTTCCCCCACCTGCAGCTTGGGAAGCAGCTACGCAGACATTCCTCCACTTCATAGATAAGGTGATGACTCTGAAGGACAGCAGCACTGATGAGTGTCACTAATGTGTAGTGTCAGAGCTGGGTTCGGGATCCGCCCTGGGGCTGCAGAAGGCATGGTTAGCACAGTGTGGCACAGCTGGTTTACGTGAGCCTCGTGGCTCCTTCCTGCATGCAGTAAGCTTGATCTTCACACGACCCGACCCGCTCTCCTCCCAGCTAGCTTTCTCTCTCATCCTCTTGTGAAGGGATGGGATGAGCCTTGACGTTCCAGAGAAGAATCATGAAGACCCCCTAGAAGGCCAGAGACCACCTGTGAGACTGACCCAGGCAGGCTCGTTTCTGCTCTTTGTGCTGCTTGTAAGTGACTTTTTGTCAGGCTTCTCTCGGACTGATAATGAGACCATGANAGACAAAAGAATCCCTAGAACTGGGTTGCCTCCATTCGGNTCATGTGACCTTTGGCACATCAGTAAAGTAACAGCAACAGAAGTTCCTCATAGGGTGCANTGGGGATTCANGAGACNGTGCAGAGAATGCATTGCACCATGGCTGGCACTCAGCAGCGGCACTGAGCTGCAGCACTCCTGCTGGCTGTTCCTCTTTACACATCACAGAAGCTTCAGCCAGCGCTGCCTGCATCTGCCCATTCTACTGTGAAAGGCCATTGTGTCACCGCCACCCTAGAGCCTGTCCTGCCCTGTCCGTCACTCTCTTGGGCAGCTTAATTGCCTGATGTGTTATTCCATTATCTAATTCATCATTAGCTGTGACCTATGGAGTTTTGAGTCACTGGGACATAAGAGGGCCTGAAGGGTCCGGTACTCAGTGTGAGAACATACCGTGTTGGACATTCAGGAAGAGTCCTTTCTGTTTGCAGAGCAGGAGCTGCGGTTTGCTCTTACCTTTGAGGTCAAGGTTTCTTTTTAACAAAGAGCTTCAAATGGTTGGAGCTCTAGGCTGAAACAGCTCAGATGGTAGCAAAAATCTAGCTGAGGGCTGCAGCTGATTATAGTGTTAACAGATTTCAAAGTGAAGTTGAGGACGGGCAGGAGAAAAGCAGAGATAGTGTTTTGTTGCATTCATACTCCAACAAATTATGGTTCTGCCCATGGAAGACAC
>LZPO01044194.1:567860-577948 GCA_001675575.1 Neotoma lepida
TGTGTGTGTGTGTGTGTGTGGTGTGGTATGATATGTGTGTATGGTGTGATGTGTGTGTGGTGTGTGATGTGTGTGTGTAGTGTGATGTGTGTGCGAGTGTTTGTATGTTACGTGGACATGAAGGGGGCTGTACATGCACATGAGTGGGCAGGTACATGCACGCAGAGGCAGAGCAGTCTGCTGAGTGCCTTGCTCTAGCACTCTGCCATATTGCTTTGAGACAGGGTCTCTCACTGAAGCGGAAGCTCAATGTTTTAGTTAGGCTGGCTGGCTGGCAAATAAGTTTTCCAGATCTGCCTGTCTTCACCCCTCCCTACCCCCCGATACTGGGATTACAGGCCCATCGAGCCATGCCCAGCTTTTCCCCATGGGTCCTGGAGATTCAATCTCAGGTGCTCATCTTGCATAGCAAGCGCTTAGTCTGTGGCATTGTACTCCAGCAGGCTGAACTGACCTAACCGTGCAGTAAAGGAAAAGAGGCCAGCTGGGGGACACACTGTGCTTCAGAGCGCAGCCCTGCCTCACTCTGAACTAGGCAAAGTCTGTGATCTGGGAACACAGATGGCAAAGACAAAGGATGGCTAAAGAGGCTGCAGCTCCAAGACAAATTATCATATAACACTGCATTGTTTGATTTCTTTACGGAAACAGTGAACGTACGGTCGGAGGCGTGGCACAGTGGTAAATCGCCTGCTGAGCAGGCACATGGCCCTGGCCTCCATCTCCAGCACCACAATAAATAAGTAACAAAAAGAATTAAATCATTCATAGGAAAGTCCTGACTTAAAGAAGAGTAGACAGAGAATCAAGCATCTCAAAGTTTCCCTTCTGGACACACACACAAGTACTAGAGGCCGTGACTCAGGGAGCAGTGTCTACACACCTCTGCACATGCAGTGTTACTCTCCCTATTTACAACAGCCTAGAGATAAAAGCCAGAGAAGTGTTCATCAACAGACAGATAAACAGAAGCAGAAACGTGCACGTGCAATGAAACACTCAGCATGTCACACCAACACGGGTGGCTCCGGAGGTCACTGTGCCAAGGGAAACAAACCAGTCACAGCATGATGAATACGCAGTAATTCTACACCTGTGAGGTGNCCAGAGCAGTCAAATTCATACAGATGGAAAGCAGAACATGTTTTCTGGGGATAGGGCATGAGAAGGAACTACTGCAAGTAAGGTCAGTTTATAGGATACAAAGTTGTGTGAAGATGGATGGTGGTGGCAACTGGTCAAAGTGAATGTCACTCATCATGCATATGAAAACGTATCCAATGATACCTGTCTCTGGGGACACTCAAATCAAGGACAATGAGAATCAGAATGGCTGTTATCAAAGGAGGGAAAAACATCCAACCCTGGTGAGGATGTCAAAAATCGGGCTCTGCCACGCTCCCAAGAAGGATGAAAACTAAAACAATCATTGCAAAGACCGCATGAAGACTACTCAAAACACTGAAATAAGGGATGGCCTTTCTTTAGCAACATGTGTAAAATGTGCATGTCTGTGGAGGAATGCATGTTCACTTGTGAGAGCCTAAGTTCAAACTCCAGCAGGCAACAATAAAACCCAACTAGAAATGAACCTCTTCTTGTGTGTTTTTATTGTTGTTGTTCGGTTTTTGTTGTTTTGAGAAAGGGTTGTGTGGTGATATATTGTGTACTCTAATAAATTTGCCTGAAGATCAGAGGACAAAACAAGCCACTAGATTAAACATAGAGACCAGGCAGTGGTGGCACACACCTTTAATCCTATCATTAGGGAGGCAGAGATCCATTTGGATCTCTGTGAGTTCAAAGCCACCCTGGACTACATGAGATTGACTCAGTTAGGAGAGAAACAGAGCAGGCAGTGGTGGCACACACCTTTAATCCCAGCACTTGAGATCTCATGCCTTTGCTTGGGAAGCACACATGCCTTTAATCCCAGGAAGTGATGGCTCGGTGGAGANAGGTATATAAGGCNTGAGGAGACAGGAACTAGAGGCTTTTCAGGCTGAGGAGTCCTAGAGGTAAGATGTAGCAGTGGCTTGTTCCTTTGTCTCTCTGATCTTTCAGCAAAGTTTTATTAGGGTACACAATATATCACCACAGGGTTGAAATGTATAGCTTGGTCTAGCCTAGGCTACATAGACCAGGCTGGTCTCAAACTCACAGAGATGCCTTTGCCTGCTTCTGCCTCCCGAGTGCTGGTATTAAAGGTGTACACCACCATGCCTGGCAGAGATGAACTTGTATATGACCCAGCAAGGCCACTGCTGGCTGCACACAGCCAATGGGCTGGAAATCAGTAAGGTGGAGAGATGGCTGCACCTACATGTTTACTGCAGCACAATTCACAGTAGCCAAGACATGGAACCTGGGCACCCAACAGGANGTGAATGAAGGAAGAGGGACATATATTTCCAGCGGCATATTATTCAGTCACGGAAGAGTGCAATGGACAGTGTAATGCTGAGTAAAATAAGAAAGGCACAGAAAGATGATATGGCATGGTCTCTATGATATGTGCAAGATGAAAAAGTTGGTTTCATAGAAGCAGAGACTATTACTAGTAGTAGCAGAGACTATTACTAGTAGTAGCAGAGACTATTGCTAGTGGTAGCAGGAAATTGGAAAGTACAGAGGATTGCTAATGAGGGCTATTGGATAACAGCAATTTCTGATGTTCAAGGTACAATAATTGACTATTTCAAAATAGCTAATGGAATTGTCAGACAAAAAACATGTCTGAGGTATCAGATACGTCAGTCACTGTAGTCTGATTAGCACACTGAAATGTCACATTGCACTTCATAAATTTAAAACAGATTTAAAAGCTGACCAGAAAATGAAAGATAATTTTCTTAAATTTTTTTAAAAAGTAAAAACTGATACCCATTTAAAATAATGAAACTAATTAAAACATGAGACATGATTAAACACACAAAAAAGCAACTGGACCAGCAGGTGGAAAACATATTCGAGACATCTCATTTCTTTTGGACATATCTCAGACATTTCATTTCTTTTGGGAGGAATCTCCTTCAACATTTTCAGCCATTTCTTGAAGATTAATCAAAACCACCAAGTAACTCCCATGAGTCTTTGGAAGTCTCTATTNATAATATTTCTGCAATACACTGTGGACACTTACCTCACAACACCTCAATGAGATACGGACGTACATAGAGAGATTTGCATCATCTTGCATAAATAGAAGCAAGAGAGCGTCACACTGTCAGGCTAGCTCGTGTATAAGAGGCAATCGTCTAGAGCAAGGCGACAGCCTCCTTCCTTCTCAGGGGTCCACTGTGAGCTGGTGCAGGCTGTCAGTGGACCACTCACCTCATGTAACACTCCATGTGAAGCACGGTGTGATTACACCGTAGAAATAGTTTTTTGAAACTGTTTCTTTTTTACAAAGGGAAGAAACAACAAAACCAAACTGAAAGAGCAGAACAAATCCAGCCGGTAAGCCACGCATGTTTCCATGCCTGCCCCCTTAGTCTACTACACATTACATTTGATGACTTTAACAAGTAATCTTCTGAGAGGAAAACTAAGCATTTTGTATTTACAGATAACTTTGTTGAATGTGTGTCACCCTTAACATGTGAAACACACAGCTCTCAGGAGTGCAGAGTAATTTGAAAATTAGCCCAAGTAAAATATAGTTAGGAAGGTAAATCTGCATAGGAAAGCCAGGGTGGCCTGAGGCAGACTGCACGCCGGGCTCAGGCCCTTGCTTTTCATCAAATCACAATTGTTTATGTTAGGTTGGGCTATTCAGTATTTGGAAGGAAATGCTATCTAGTAAGTTACAGTGTGGATCAGTCACTGAGTTGAGAAGTGAATCACACACTAAGAGTGAATGGACACAGCGTTCCAGGAGCCTGGCTCTCCACAGCGCCCACTACAGTCGTCTGTAGTCTAGCATTTTTGTCCTCTGCCCAAGGAGCTACAGTTCACACTCTGCAGCTATGCTGAAACCCTAATTAGAAACATAAATGTATCAAGACTCTAGTTTTTTCATGTACCACCCATGCCAGCTTTAGTGGATCTCATATAATAGGAAGTAAATCCCAGGTGGGACAGACTGGCCGGACCATGGCATATCTACTCACGAACAAGTAAAATTAGCCACTGTCTTTACTAAGTCACATGCCACAGGTAAAAGACAATGCAATACCACATGCAGTGGTGTTTCTGGAAGCATTTGGACTGAGACAGAATGTAAAAAAGTCAAACCAAATCAGGGCTATGTAAAACACGGGAACGTGGAGGGTGCTGTAACGGCTAAGGAACAGGAGCCGGGCTCCGGGGAGCTTTGTCTGTCAAAGCTCGGGCAACCGCAGCTGAGCAGCAGCAAGCAGACTACTCCACACTGGTTTGGGAGCCAGGGTGAAGCAGTTCAGTGTGTCTTTCAGACACTAGGACTGTAGCTGCGTGGGTCCTGGAATGCAAGACCAAGAGGCACCCAGTGTGGCTACCACAGTGAACTGTGACGGTCTCAGAGAGGAAGGACACACAGATAAGTGAAAATGTGTGCTGATGTGTTGGGTTGTGATGTTCTCATCTAAGTGGTGGTGAGAAGGAAAACAGGAGGACATACCATAGAAAGGTAGCCACTACAGGGGGTGATTAAAGACTGGAGTGGAAGACATCCCATGAGTCCCAGCGTGCTCTTCATCTGCTCTTGGGTCTCGTGAAGTTAATATTCTCACATTCAATTTTCCCCAGTGCACAAGTGGTTAAGATATTTACCTCAGACAGAGGTTGAAGGACTAACATGAAAATGTCTCCAAGCCTCAGCTTAGTGCCCAGAGCACTGGAAGTCCACTATTCTTGTTTATAGAAGGTGGCACTTCCCACCTTGCTAGGCCACCATTTGGCCAGCCTCAGACCTCTGAGACTCTGCTATACCCTATATGCAGAGCATATAGACTGTCTGACTCAGCGCTGTGACACCCCACTTTCTTCACTTGTGCCCCACACCTACTGTCACACTAATCAAATGAAATTGAATTGTATGCCAGGCACTGGGGACATGGAACTAAAGAATAGGGCTATGATTGGCCTCTGAGTCACTGTGCATTCAATTTAGGAAGGATCCCATTCAACAAGTCATCACAGGAAAAGACACATAATTACAAACTATTAAGAGTGGTGAACACAGAATGATAGGAAGGCCCAGTCACACCCAGCTACACTTAAAACACTGATTGGCCTGTACAGCCAGGGACAACGTCAGGCAGGCAGACTCGGTGCATGTCACCTCAGGACAAAAGGACAGAGGAGGCCTACTGGATTAAAAGGGTGGTGGAAGCCAGACAAGGCAGACCTGAGGGAGATGCTGGCAGCAGAGAGCTAGATCTAAGGAGAAGTGATCCCATCTGCCTTTGACTCTCTCACTGAAGGCCACAGACAAACCCAACCCAAAACTCCAATCAGGCATCAGCTATGGAACTGCACCCTTCTCCAGGATCCAACTTCCTTGTGGCTTTCAGGCAAATAGGTTCGAGACGGATGCGGTGGAGGAAAGCAAGCATGCAAATCGACCCACATAGGGCACGCTCTTTAACAATGGACTTTGGCCATCCCCGCAGCTCTGGGCCACATATCAACCCCTCTCAAGTACAGCACCCAGCGAAACCTACCAAAGCCAAACATAGAGGAGCTGCCCAGCTCACACAGGAATTCCTNCANCCAACTGACAGGGACGGTGAAGCGCTAGACTCTTCGGAGTGTGTTGAGGCTTTCATGAAGCCTACGGGATCGAAGGGATATATATGCCAAAAACTCGTGGGGTGGGTTCAGGGAGAGCAGAAGTATACGGTGCATCCCACTCACAAACATCCACACACACTGCTGCANAGGGAAGCAATGAGCTGTGGCTACAAACTATATATAGGGTTCAGAGAAAAGCAAAGAGCTAAAGAGGGCTCCACAGAAAACAGACTGCAANCGGAAGGAAAGCTAGGGGCTGAGGAAGGGAAGTGACATGCCTTATGCAGAAGCCCCCAGTGTGAAGGAGTGTGGGTGAGCAAGGGATGGGGAGAAGAGCAGACTGGCTGGAACAGTGGACTCTCCTATGATCAAGACCAGTATTATCACCCAGATTAGTGAGAAAGAGCAAAGCTCTTCCTTATCATGAAAGGTGGGGTGCCAAAAAAGCCACTCTGCTGGATAAATCGGCACAACAGAACCCCTTGAACACATAGATATGGGCAATTCCAGTTAGAACAGACCCCATTCAGGGTAAGAGAATCCTTGTGCTATATAAGTCTAGCTGAAACAGACCGAATACAGGTGGTGCAGAGTGAGAACTCTCCGGTTTCTAGTTCCTTTTAGGTAGCTATGCAGGGTGGTTATAATTGTCAACTTGACACTACCTAGAATCCCTTAGGAAGAAGTTTGTTTGTTTGTTTGTTTGTTTTTCAAGACAGGGTTTCTCTGTCCTGGCTGTCCTGGAACTTGCATTGTAGACCAGGCTGGACTCAAACTCAGAGATCCACCTGCCTCTGCCTCCTGAGTGCTGNGACTAAAGGTGTGCGCCACCACCGCTGGGCAGGAAGAAAATCTTATTTAAGGAATTATCTAGATCAAGTTGGCTTGTAGGGGATTATCTTGATGGTTAACTGACCCCCACCCACTATGGGTGACACCATTCCCTAGGCCGAGCACTGAATTGTACATGAGTGAAGAAAGCTAGCCGAATGAGCAAGCAGGCAACATAGGCACATTAGTTTTTCTCTGCTCTTGACTGTGAATGTAGAGTGACTAGCTGCTTGAGATCCTGCCCTGACTTCCNTTCAGTGATAGACTGTAACCTGGAATTATAAGACAAATAAATATTTTCCTTCCCCAAGTTGCTTTTGGTTAGGATATTGTATCACAGCAAGAGAAACGAAGCCAGAAGAGTAGACAAATAGGGGTTTTACATAGGGACTATGTCGACCTCTTTCCATTGAAGCCCTACTTACCTGCAGAACTGGTGGAGGAGAGCAGGGGCTAGCAAACAACTGAGGGAGTCCTTTCTGCAGGATGGCCCAGGGTTGACACTATGTTCAGACAAAGGCCAGCTGTAGGGCAGTTTGCAGTATAGGAAGACACAGTGTGGGAAGAAACGGGATGGAGGAAAAGGGGAATAAACAGGGTGAGAGAAGCTGAGTGTGTGCACGTGTGCGTGAGTGTGTGTGTAATGTCAGGAATACTAAAATTGGAAGGCACTGTCCAATCTTCTAAATAATATGCCTCAACCTTATAAACATTTTCTAAGATCATTCCTGCCTCCTACCTTCTCTTCAAAACCTCTCAGTAGAGCCTGCGTAACCAAACTGGACTGCAGATTTCTAGAACTGCAGTTTGAAAAATCTGTTTAGAAACAAAAAAATTAAATGCCTGCAGTGGGGAGCAAAGCCACAACAGCCTGGCGATCCTGGGGTGGCTCTCTACCACACCACCAGCACAAGGCTGCAGACCTCCACAGACCTCCCAGGACGTTACCCAAAGCCACCCATTCAACGGATAGATATCTCTGACAAGCTAAAGGGAAACAGGCACAAGACATCTGCCATGCTTCTTTATGGATGTGGGGACAAAAAGTGCAGAGATTCACAAGAAAAGGACACTAACTAAATGGACTGATTCAGGAACAGCGAAACCTCAAGTGTCTGTACTTAAGGTGGTTCAGTGGGGGGCTCAGGAAATGTGTACTACATTTTAAATATCACTCTGTAAAAGGCTATTGTTTATAGACATCATGTCTGTCCATTATTCATGGACCTCATTTTCAAAACTNTATGAAGTAATATAGTATTCTGGAACTTTATATTGTAAAAATCAGGGGCTGGAGAGATGGCTCAGCAGCTAAGAGCAATTGTGACTCTTGCAAAGGGCCCGGTTTTATTCCTAGCTTCCACACGGTGGTTCACATGCACCTGCAATTCCATGGGATCCATGCCCTCTTCTGACCTCCCTGGGCACGAGGCATGCTTGTGGTGCACACATCATGCCCTCTTCTAACTGTCTCAGGCATGGAGCATGCATGTGGCACACATTCATACATGCAGGCAAAGCATTCCATACACATAAAATAAAACGAATACATCTAATTTAAACATTTAAATATTAAATAAATTTTTAAATTAAAAAGGTCATAATATTAGTATACACTATCAATGAGATATATTTTAAAACCAAACTACTACCACTTATGCACATAAATTATATGGTCTTTAATTAAATAAAACATTTATAATGTTGTTGTATTTTGTTTTCAGTCAAATGTAATAATTACCTGAATTTTCTCTTATAACCTATAGTTAGGTTAGCCAATTTAAAAATTGGGTGCCACCAGAGACAGCCCAAGAATTAGGGGCAAGAAGTAACAAACAGTGTCCTCTTCACTGTCCATTTAACTACTACTTCATGAGGACAAAGAAGCCCACACAGAGGCACCAAAAGCCAGCGTGATGGNGCCTATGTCCAAGGACGTCTTCCTCATGCAGNTATGAAGTCACTCACAGCTGATGTGAAACAAGAAAGAACGGGCTCAGACCACAGGGAGACGACACATGCACCGAGGGTCAATGTGTGGCCTCTCAGACACATGGACAGAATTCTCTGAAGCACATGTNCTTTCCCACAATGTGACACTTTCTCTGAAAGTGCTGGATGGTAACTGCAGGACTAGACACTCTCCTGCTGATGTCAGGGCTCTGGCAGAAATACCACAGCCATGTTCCTGGGACATGTGGTTCCTTGGCAACCTAACAGCTAACCTGGTCCAGCAGCGGCCCTCCCAAGACCCTCTCCCAGTGGAAACCAGTATGCCCCAGGCCTGCTGTCCACACCAATCCTTTACGGCCCCTGTTCAGTCAACCCCCACCTGCACAAGCTGCAGACCTGCATGGCAATGCTGCAACTTTCTCTGCAGCTATGCCAGGGTTAAACTTAACTGTCTCAAAGCCTGACCCCAGCCTCAGGAATAATAATAATAATAATGTCCAAGTGTGACATTATCCTAGTGTCCCTTGGAACCATCCATGACTTCCTCATATATCGCAGTCACTTCTTAGGCTGCTGAATAATCCTTCTGTTCTATGAGATGCCCTCTTCATCCAGTCTANGGCCTCTGTCCCTTGACTGAAGCGAACNGGTTCAATGACCATGAAAAGGAAGGTTTCCAGCAGGTGGTNCTTTTCTGTCTACTAAGAAACATAACACTTTAGGCTTGGTGATAGGCCTGGCANGTGTAAAGCCCTGGACTTGAACCCCAGCATTTTAAAACCAAACCAGCAAAAAGAAACTTGCTAGTTTATATATTTGGAACCTATACTAATGATGGATTGAGTGTTATNCAGTAAGTACTAATACTTACTATTACTAATACTAATAGTATTTTAGATGCTTAAAATTGGACAAGGTGATGTTAATAGTTTTAATAATTAAGTTGAATATTAATGGGGCAAGAATTTAAGATAATGCATTCTAAAATCTATTTCTTTGAAGAACATGGCCTCTGCCTCTTGCATTTTTCTCTATCAAGAGTTAATGACAAAAAAAAATTAAGAAAACCAAAGAAATCTTTTCTTGAAGACACTTGACTATTCTCTCCCAAAACAATGTCATATAAAACTGCCAATGCTTCCTGAGCAAGTAAGATTCNGGATTCATCCTTCACAGTCGGTGAGTATATCTTAGGATGAAAAATGTCAGCAGGATACCCACGTAATNTTCTATGGCTTTCTGAATGGCAGCAGAGCTCCGTGGTGAATCCAAGGCTGCCAAAGTTCTTCTCACCAGAGTCTAGGATAGACCCCAAGGGAGGCCAGGAAGAAGCTGACTGCTTCCCAAGTAGGGCCCACACAAAAGAGTGCACCCTACTTTATATGTCAGTCTCGACAAAGGCGGAGGGAATAGCACTGAGCAAAACCTAAGGAGNCAGTTGTCCTGGAATGGGCTTGTGAACCCAGTCCATGCCAGGCTTGTGAAAAAATGTGATTATGGCAGTATGTGGAAAGCTTTAGTCTGTGGATGGATACACCAGATGTGTGAAAACATGACCACAGGGATTTTCAAAACCAAGGGTTTGGGTT
>LZPO01044194.1:591914-604414 GCA_001675575.1 Neotoma lepida
TTAATCGAACACTATAATCAGCAAGTGTGAGCTCTCCATCTTCTTTTCTGAAAATGAATGAACCTGATTTCCCCTGAAGGACACTGAGTCAACACAAACAGTAAGGTTTATGATTTTCTTAACTTTCCTTTTTATGTAAAGCAGATATAGAGATCTTCACCGAAGTATTGAGGGAGTCCAAAGCAGGCCACACTGACTGTTGAACCTCGCCATGTAGCCTAGTGGGACCTCTTTCTTTTCCAAACTCCAGAGACACTAATGGGTGTATTTCTACCACACGTGATGTGTGAGGTTATAAGACACACTATCAATGCAACGGTACTGCAACATATGGCAAAGCTCCAAAGCAAACCCATTTTACAACTGTCCTTAATATGGTTAGTTTTGCTGAAAACCAGGCCACCAATGCTGGGGTAGATCTGAATGTGCACTATTTAATCAAGTAATTACAAACAATACTGCCCGAGGTCAATTACTTGACACATACCCACTATGTGTCTAGCATGGATCACAAATTCTGAATTTGTGTCTTCACCTGTCATTAACAGAAAGTTTTTGAGTATATAACTGGACTCCTAAATTACATTTTGAGGGCAATACAATATTAAATGACAATAGCAAACAAATGTCACTTTTACACTCTTATCTAGGCAAAACTGAAAACAGNGANCCTTTTGTGGAGGCTCATATATGAATCTGTTAAGGTGAACTCAAAGTCAAATGCAGAAACTAATGCTACCAATCACAGCTTTAAAAAAACTATGAAGATAAACATTATAAGTATAGCTATAATTTTACAAAGTCAGTATGAAACAGACATTAATTCTAAAACACAGCTGTACTAAGAAATGACATCAAGGATTCTTTGTTATTCAAATGATATTTTTCTATTACTAAGTGAAATTTGTAAAAAAAAAAAAAAACACTTCACAAAGGTATGATGAGCCATAATGGAAATGTTCTTTGCCTTGATTGTATTGATATCAATTTGTGGGCCAATGAACATGGGCCTCTCTGTATTATTTTTCATGACCCCATGTGAAGCGACCACAAAATGAAAGCTTGAAAAAGCAAGCAGGAGAGATGGCTCAGCAGTTAAGAGCATTGGCTGCTCTTCTAGAGGTCCTGAGTTCAATTCCCAGCACCCACATGGTGGCTCACAGCCATCTCTAGTGGGATCTGATGCCCTCTTCTGGTATAAAAGCATACATGCAGCTAGAGCACTCATCCATAAAATAAATAAATAAATCTTAAAAAAAGAAAAAAAAGTTTAAAAAGGTATATCCAAAATTTGATCAATCCCGAGTGATAAAAGAACAGCTGGAGGTATCACCATCCCTGACCTCAGATTGTATTTCAGAGATATAGTAATAAAAGCAGCATGGTGTTGGCATAGAAACAGACACACTGATCAATGGAATCTCATTGAAGAGCCAGAGATAAATACATACACTAATGGNCACCTGATTTATAAAAGATAGCATCTTCTATAAATAGTGCTGGTCAAACTGGATGGCTGCATGTAGAAAAATGCAAAAAAGATCCATACTTACCACCCTGCATAAAACTCAACTCCAAATGGATTAAAGGGCTCAAAATAAAACCATGTATACTGAACCTCATAGAGGAGAAAGTGAGGAAACAGCCTTGAACTCACTGGCACAGGAAAGGACTTTCTGAACAGAACACATTGGCACAGACACTAATATCAACAATTAATAAACAGGACCTCATGAAACTGAAAAGCTTCTGCATGGCATGGGACATCATCATTTGGACAAAGTGGCAGCCTAAAGAANCAGAAANGATTTTTACCAAGTACACATCTGTGGGAGGTCTAACATCCAAAATATATAAAGAACTCAAAAATCTGGATATCAAGAAGACAAATAACTCAATTAAATTGGGGTACAGATCTAAACATAGAATTCTCAAAAAGGGAAACTCAAATGGCTGAGAAGCATTTAAAGAAATGTTCAACATCCCTAGTCATCAGGGAAATGCAAATCAAACTACTTTGAGATTTCATTTTATACCTGTCAAAATGGCCAAGATCAATAACAAAAGTGACAGCTCATGCTGTCATGGTGACAATGTGGAGTAGGAGCACTCCTCCACTGCTGGTGGGAGTGTGAACTGCGGCAGCTACTAAGGACATCAGTGTGGTGGCTCCTCAGGAAGACGGGACTCAATCTACCNCAAGANCCCGCTATTCACTCTCAGGNACANACANGTAAAGGATGCTTCGTCCTACTACAGAGACACCAAGACCCCGCTATTCCACTCTCAGGNACACACACGTAAAGGATGCTTCGTCCTNCTACAGAGACACTTGCTCAGCCATGGTCTTTGCTCCTCTACTCATAATTTCTAGAAACTGGAAACAACTTAGATGTCCACTAACAGATGAATGAATAAAGAAAATGTGGGCTATTTCTACAATGGACTATATTACTCCAGTGGGTTTTTGTTTTTGTTTTGTTTATTAATTAACAAGTAATGGATGGAACTAAAAAAAAAATCATCCTGAGTGAGGTAACCCAGACCCAGAAACACAAATATGATCAGTGCCTTGCTCAGCCATCATCAGAGAAGCTTCCTCCTGCAGTAGATAGATACAAATACAGAGACCCACAGCCAGACCTTATACGACAGCGAGAGACCTTGGAACACTCAACCCTAAATGGGATGTCTCCATCAAATTCCTCCCCTCAGGGCTCAGAGAACTCTGTGGAAGAGAAGGTAGAAAGAAGGGGTTTAAGAGCAGAGGCGTTGGAGGACATCAAGGATACAAGGGCTTCTAAGTACACCAGACCAATGCACATATGAACTCACAGAGTCGGGCAGCACGCACAGGGCCTGCACGGGTCTGCACCAGATGGGATCCTAGAGCTGAAAGGAGACGTGGACACAAGATCTGCTCCTAACCCAGAACCTATCTATCTCCAACTGATAGCCACTTGCAAATGAAAAATTAGTTTTCTCCAAGGGAGTCTCACTGGGAAAACAAACCACCTTTAGGGTAGGCTGCATGCCCAGCAGTAGATGCCAACAGAAAACAAACTCAACGGCATCTTCGGAGGTTCACTGTCCCATAATGCCCTATTAGGGCTTTTTTCCCCTTTATTTATTATTATTATTAATTATTATTGTCTTACCCTACAGGTTTTACATATGTATTATAGCTTCCAGTTTGTGTTTTTATGGGATTCCTNAGTGTGTGAACAAGAGTGTCTNTGTTTACATCTGTTTCTTGTGACTTGTCTTGGGCTCTTTTCCTTCTGTTTGTTTTGTCCTACTCTGATTTGTTTGTTTTTGTTTTAATCTCACTATATTTTACTTTATTATTGTCCTTAGATGCTGGTTTGTTTTCTAATGAGACAGAAAGGGGGAGGAGATCTGGATGGGAGGGGAGACAGGAAGGAACTGGGAGGAACAGAGGAAGGGGAAACTGTAATCGGAATATGTTGTATGAAAATAAATCTATTTTCAATAAAAGGAAAAAATCTTCCAGTGATGTTCTTCAGAGACAGAAAAAAAAATCTTAAAATTCCTAAAGAGGCACAAAAGACCCTGGGCAGCCAAAGTAATCTCGAGCAAAACACACAATTTGAGATTATACCACTGAGCACTAACAATGCAAACACAGAGCTGACACAAAACAGACACAGAAATCAATAGAACAAAGTAAGGACTCAGATATAAGTCCATTTTTTGATGTCTTTGTCAAAAATAAAATGGGCTCATGAGGTCCTACCCTTACCTCCGAACTGTTGGCTAAACCACTGTTTTCAGTTGTGTACCCACTGTTTCAGCCTACCAGTCTCCAGTGGTGGGCTCCACACTCATACAGATGGCCCTACCTTTAAAAGCAACCTGTATCATTAGCAATTAGAGAAATGGAAATTAAAACTACTTTGAGAGCCCATCTTACCCTAGTTAGAATGGCTAAGATCAAGAAAACGACAACAAATGTTAACAAGAATGAGGGAAAGGGAACCCTCATTCACTGCTAGGAAGANGGCAAACTGGTGCAACCACTATGGCCATCAACCCTCAGAGTTNCCACAAAGCTCAAAGTGGACCCTCCATATGACCCAGCTATAGGACTCCTTGGCATACTCCCAAAGACTTGATACCCTTACTCTACAGATACGTGCCCAGCCATGACCATTGCTGCTCTATTCACAATAGCTGGGAAATGGGAACAACTTAGATGTCCACAATTGATGAGTGGCNAATAATAATGTGGTACATATATACAATGAAATTCTATTCAGCTGCAAAGAAAAATGAAATTATAAACTTTGCAGATGGATGAAATGTAAATGGAAAATAGTGTGCTGAGTTAACCCAGACCCAGAAAAACAAATGCCACGTGATCTCTTTTACTTCTAGATTCTAGCTCTGAATCTTTAGATTTAAGTACGTAACCTGAACTAAATGACACAGAAGCCAGGAAAGTAGAGAGGGACTACGGGGTGGAGGGGGCTCCAGAGGGGATAAAAGGACTTAGGTTCAATGAAGAGGGGAAGGGAAATAATGGGGAGAGCACTCCACCTGAGGAGGAGGAAGGGGGGTAATACAGAGGGAAGAGGAGGAAGGAGAGATAACACTAAGGATATTTGAAAACTCCACAAGGAAATATTATTTTATAAGCTTACTCAAATATTCATATATAAATGTTTGCATACATGCATACATACAATGCAGTTATGTCATGGGGGGGGTGATAATGCTCCCTCAAGAGCCATAGATGATCTATCAAAAAACCCAGTGTCAGACATTAGAAAGCTCCCCTCAAATTATTGGCCGGGTCAGTTCAAGAGACTCCCAAAACAATACAGGCTATTGCCATTGTCCTTGATTGGCTTCCCGAACCTGAAGGGAAGACCCATTGCTGAAGATATTNCATACTTCTGACAGAGGACTTGGAGGTATTAAACTAGAACTGACTTGGAAGCCTCATACCTGAATACTAACTCTCATAGTATCAGAAGGTTCCATACAAGCTGCCAATGGGTAATCAGTAGTCCTACCAAGCTGTAAAGCCTACAAACCACAACAATAACCAGTTCAGCAAGATATCCTTAATGGTGCCTGTGGTGGTTTGAAAGAAATGACCCCCAAAGGGAGTGGCACTACTAGGAGGTGTGGCCTTGTTGAAGTAAGTGTGGCCTTGTTGGAGGAAGTGTGTCACTGTGTAGGCGGGCTTTGAGGTCTCATATATGCTCAAGCCATGCCCAGTGATACAGTCTGCTTCCTATTGCCTTCTGATCAAGATATGCCTGCACGCATCATGCTCCCCACCATGATGATAATGGACTAAACCTCTGAAACTATAAGCTGCCACCTCAATGAAATGTCTTCCTTAATAAGAGTTGCTGTGGTCATGGTGTCTCTCTACAACAACAGAAACCATAAGACAATGCGGTAATAGCACATCAATCTTGGACGTGACTAACAGCTGGCTGACTGGACTTAAGGCCTGCTCAACAGCAGGTAATTCATGTCTAGGACTGTAAACCTACTCAACTAGCCACTGCTTTAGATGTTATAGACCCTAGAGGAGACACCACTACTGTCATTTTCATAAACCAATATGATTTACAGCTGTATTATAAGTACTTATCCCTATATCTACAGATATCTATAGATCCCACCTCTCATTAAAGAAGCTTGTTTTTGCTGTGGACAGAGACCACAATAGAAATATACAACTGGTCAAAATGTAGAGACTAGGTGACAATGGGATGTCCTNTGGAACATCTACAATGCAATCCTTACCTCTAAGGCTCAGGAAACATCACAGAAGGCAGAGAGGTTATGGGAGCTACAGGAACAGGATGCCTGAGGCTATGCAGTGTCTTGCAGATAAGGCAGGGATTCTGCACCCATGAAATCTCAACAATATGGTTTCCTAGACAAGACCTGCACAATAACAGACCAGTCGGCATGCCAATGCAGATAGGGGAAATTTCATACGGCCTCACCCTAGATGAGGAGCAGCAGGCAATGGCTTCTGAGAGAGGAAGACTCAATCTTCTTCAGGTACAAACCACCTAATAAATTATCCAGTCCCAACTGGTCATCCCATGAGAACAATACTAAATGAACTCAGTAGATTTGGGGTGCTATTTTGTTGGTTTGGTTTGGTTTGGTGTGTGTAATTATAGAAGCGGTCACTAATTTGTGATGGAGTAAGGGACATGATAGGAATTGGAGTTGGAAGAGGAAGAGATGAAAATTATGTAAATACAGTATTCATGTATTTTCTAAAAATGTTTTAAANTGAAAAAAAGAAAGAAAATGATAACAAATGCTGGAAGGGTGTGGAGAAAGGGGAATCCTTATTCACTGTTGGCAGGAATGTAAACTTGTGTAGCCACTATGGAAATCAGTGTGGATGTTTCTCAAAGGCTAAAAATAGAACTCCCATATGACTCAGCTATACCACGTCTGAGAATGTGCCCAAAGGATTTCACTTCCTACTACAGAGACACTTTCACATCCATGTTCATTGCTGCTCTGCTCAGAATAGATATGACAATGGAATCAAACTAGATGTCACCAACTGATGGGTGGGTAATGAATAAGTGGTACATAAAACCAAATTAGGAAATCTGCAGGAAAACGGACGGGACTGAAAAATATTATCCTGAGTGAGGTAACCCAGCTCGGAAAGACAAATTCCATGTTTTCACCCATCAGCAGATCCTAGCTTTCAAATTTTAGATGTGTTTACCTTGGAGTGACTTTAGAGGCCAGGAAGTCAGAAAGGGACCACTGTTGGGGCTAGAGGAGGCCTCAGGGGAGAGGGAACAGTAGACCACATGAGCTACGAAGGCACAGGGGAGGAACACAGACCGAGGAAATGATTCAGTGGGTACAGACACGGGAGAAGTGGAAGAGGAGAGGTTGAGAGAGCTGGCCAAAACTAAGGATGTGTGAAAAACTCACATAGAAACCTATTTTATAAACTAACTTAAAAATACAATTTAAAACCAATTGTGATGAGTTTGAAGCCAGTCTGTTCTACAGTGCAAGCTCCAGGGCAGCCACAGTTATATAGTGAGATCCTGTCTAAAACACAGAAAAAAATTACAACTTAAAAAAAAAAAGAAAGAAAGTTTGCATAGAGATATCCAGCATGGGTAGATAATGCTTCTCCCAAAAGCCATGTGTACCAGTACCAGGTGTAAGACACTTCCCTATAGAGTATTGGTCATGGAGACCCAAGAGGTTCCCCAAAACAATACAGGTTATTGCCAAAGCTCTTGGNTGCCCTTAAGAACTTGATGGTAAGGCCATATTGCTGAAGACACCACACACAGAAAAATCACACTGGAAATGAGATGGAAGCTTCATCCATGCTAGATAGCTCTCATAACGCCAGAAGGTTCCAAGTAGGCTGCTGGCAGAGACAAGTCATCAACAGTCTTACCCGGCTGTAAAACCTGTGTGTTAAAATACTGCCCTGCCAGGCAGGACATGCCCACTTATACAATAATGGCATGACTGCTATGGTGTAACCAACCACATTGTGACTGAATCAGAGGACCATGGAGGGAATGCATACCTGGTACTGTGTGATGGTTAATTTTCAACGTGGCAGAATATAGCATCATCTGGGAGATGAACCTCTGGACATGCCCACTGGGGATTATTTTAGTTACACTGATTGATTAGGAAGACCCATCTTAACTGTGAGTGGGGTCATTGTTTGGACAGCAGACTCTGGACTATATAAACTGAGAAAGAGTTGAACATAACATGCATTCCTTGCTCTTTTCTCCTTACTTTAGGTAGAATGTGAATGGCTGCTCCAGCTTCCTGCTCCTCTGACTTCCCTGCTGTGATGGGCTATGCCTTGAACTGTGAGCTAAAATAAATTCTTCCTGTTTTCAGGTGCTTTTTGTGTTAGTTACTTTCTGTTACTGTGATACAGCCCCATGACCACGGCAACTTATAAAATGAAGCATTTAGTTGGGTATATGGTTCTAGAGGGTTAGAGTCTCCATGGTTGAGCAGAGGCAGGGTGGCAGGAAAAGCTCAGAGATCACATCTCAAACCACAAACAGGAAGTAGGAAGAGCTAATTCAAAACCCAGGTCCCAGTGGCCCTTCCTCCAGCAAGGCCACACCGAATCCTCCCCAGATAGCCACCAACTGGGGACAAAGTATTCAAATGCCTGAGACTTATGGATGACATTTCATTCAAACCACCAAGCTTTTGTTGGGGTATTTTATCACAGCAATATACTATAAACCTGGTCAGAGGTCCTGAGGTCACAGGCCCTAATGAAGAACCTACTTCTGTTGCTTTACTAATTGGACATGGTAAATAAGTATGTTTACGCTACTGTTCTCAGCACTGCTTGGTGTGCGCTGTCTGCAGCGGGTGAGTTAACACCCACACTCATACAGAAAGACTTCAGCGTGTATAGACAAGCATTCTGTTTTATGCTGTTGGTGAGTGTTTGGGTGGGAGCTCCACCTCAGCCCCTGGCACCCTGGCATCCGTATACACAAAGATTCTGGAATGTTCTGGTGGAAGGTCCACAACTCCCCTCCCCCATCTCTTTACCCAAACCCGCCCCTTCAAAGCCTGCCAAACACAGCTCCTCCCCAAGAGAGGCTCAAGACCACTCCCACAGGGTATATAAGCTGCATCCCAGAAAACAGACACGTGGTTTTCCGGTCTCTCATCCCTGGCTCCTCTCTGANGGGCCGGAGAATCACACGGGAATGCTTTACTCATTAAACCAGGGCTTTTTCTATCTGGTCTGATTTGGTCTGATTTGCATTGCTACGTCAGCGGAGAGGATTATCAGGATGTAAAAACTTATCAGTGAGGTGGACACATTGAGCACCAGTCTAACATGAGGACACCTATCAGCTTTCTCCAGCTCTGACAATTTTAAATAGACTTACCCAGAACATTAGTCCACATCTCCTACCCAAGACCTGAGCTTTCCCCTTCAACCACCAGTCAATGTCAAGCAGGACCTTCAGTCTTATGAAGAAATAAAGAGTAGAAGTTGACTGTTCTACCTAATTCCCCTCTTCTCCTCTGGCTACATTTCACTATCACCTCCCTGAATATATTCCCTGTAGCTACAATTATGGGTATGACAGAGCTAGCCTTTAGAAGAAGCAACCAGGCACTGCCAGGGAAAATTAGAAAGTCTGAGGTTCCCCAGAGTTAGCGGTATGGATGTGGGAAAGGAGAGCACTAGAATAACACACAAAAACTACAACGCTAACCTAACAAAGTACATTTGCTCTGAAGTTGTAACAGCTACACTCTCTAACCAGCTCTTTATCTCTGTATAGGACATTGACAAACAGGGATTCAATTATATGCAAATGCTGCAGATTGCCCTGCCTGAAGACCAGGCCTCCCACCCTGTAGATAGCATACAGTCTCCCCTAAACAGTCCTGAAAATCACCCCCAGCCCTGCCTCTGTCTCCATTCTTCCATCTTCTCCAGAGACAGTCTTTCTTTAGATATGCTAATATCATCCTAAGTGACATTAAGTCCCACTCTGACTGCTTTCAACCTGAAAGGAACAGGCATCTTCTGAGATGCATTCTGCAGGAAATCGAGCTCATCTATTATGTGACTTTATGAAGCCAACTCCGAGTTCTGCTAGTGGCACCTACATCATATCATGTACACCCACTCAACCCCACCTGTCACCTCCGAGTCACTTTCTCTTTCATAACCCTTCACTTGAGTTTTATTCTCCAAATCCAGGGACCTCTTTACAGCTCTCACTCTTCTGGATTTCATTACTGTAAACGACACTTGCCCACTTCTAAAACACTTTCTCCATTGTTGGCTCTAACGGACTTGAGCTATTGGTTCTGCTCATTAACTCTAAATTTCTCTGTTCTGGTTCTGGGTCAGATTCAGGCATACCTGGATCCAGATACAAGCTCTAGTCCTGCCTAGCTATATGCCCGTGAGGAAGCTACTTGACTTCACTAGGTCTTCTTTACCAACTTTAAAATGGACATAATGACATTAATTGTCAAGAATATCCTCAGTANAGTCATTTTAGTCCATCACAAAGTAATCAGTGAGCAAACATGAACAATCACCTCGATGTCCTAATTCTTAGCTCCTGGGACTCTGTTGGCTTTTTGCCTTGAAGAATCTATCTCAGATTGTTTTGACTAATACTTTAGTATATTTCTGAAGTAATGATTGCAAGGCTAAATCTTTCATTCTCTTCNGCAGCAAAAAAAGAAAGTCGGGAGTGTAATTAGCATATCTAAGGGACAACCTGATGAGTATTGTTACATCTTCCTGTTCCTTCTCCCAGAATCCACCGCCCTTTGCCCCTTCAGCACTCTATTTGAAGATTTTTCTTCCCTAGTCTTCTCAGAGTCTCGGGCAGTTTATCCTCATGCATTGACTCTCGACACATGTCTGAAGAGAAAGCCTAGGGGTTTTCTTTATTCTTTGCCCTGTCTTCTTGNTCTTGGAGATACCACACTTCACCGTGGCTCCAAATGCAACCTCTAAATTCACAGAAAACTTTCTTACAATCTCTGGCCCAAACCTCCCCTCTGAGTTCTCCAACCCTGTATGCAACTAAGACCACAGCAACTCAACAAATGCAAACCTGACTTTATGACCACCCTGCCCATCTCACTTGCTCTCCATTTGTCCCAGCTGTAAAGGACGGAAGCCTAGAAGTTGTTCCTAATGAACTTCCCATTCCTCCCCCAACCCCAAGTCTACTCCACACCNATACATCTCACCTCAAACATCTATCAAATTCACCCACCTACATCTCTAATTTATTCTTCCTTCTAAATTAATGTCTACTCAAGGACAAAAGTCTACTTTCCAATACCTTCACATGGTTTACTCTCTCCCACCTCTCTTCTGCAGCCAAGCCATGTCTTTTTCCCCCCTCAAAACAGCTTTTAGAAACCTTCATTCATTCATTCATTCATTCATTCAACAACTCAACATCATTCTTACCAGGAAAAGGTTAAGTAACACAGTAAGAGTCCTAGTTTATTCCTCAAAAACTAGTCATTATCCAAACACACTAATTATGCAAGAATGCACTAATAAGTATATATTTTACATGTCTTCTGTAAACATGTACATATTTTCAGCTTTTTCTATGTTATATGGTTATGAACCTCACAGTTTTAACATCCATCATATGTACTGAACTTGCTTAATTGTTCTGATTCTCTGAAGTATGACAGGATATCTCTCATTTTGCATTCTCAGTTTCAATGAACAAACCAATGGTGTCCTCATCTATACCATGTGCTACTTTAAAGGAATTACAAAAATTCATGGGGCACATCCTTAGATGCTGTTCAAAGGGTGGGACGCAGCTGTATTTGTATCTGTATTTTGTTTCTATAACATCTCATGAAGAGAAAATATGTAAGATATATACAACAGATTATAAGAATCGTGCCAGAAAACAAGGTTCTCAAATACGTTAACTGTTTCTACTCAAGAACAATTTTATTTTGGTAAAAAGGTAGTAAGAATTGATACCCAACCAAGTGAGGGGACAGAAACAGAGCACCTGGCAGCTTTGGGCACCACAGCTGTCATGAAGGAGACCCCTGCATCACTGCCAGTGCAAGAAGCACAGAACAGGAGTGAGAGCCTGGCAGAGACTAAGAATAGATGAAGGTCTGAGGAGATAGCCCAGCGAGCAAAGTGCTTGCCGTGCAAGTGAGAAGACCCAAGTTCAAATCCTCAGACCCCACAGAAAAGCCAAGCATGGAAGCCTGTGTCTGCAACCCCAGTGCTTCTACCTTGAGACAGGAGGTGGACAGAGAGAGTCCCCAGAAGCTCCCAGGCCAGCCAGTCTGCAGACAACCAAGAGACTCTGACCCAAACAAGGGGGAATGCACAGGACAGACCCCAGGGGCTCACACATACTTCCAACTCACACACAAACATACAAGTGTGTACAGACATAAACATTATANACACACATACTTATACACACAGAGACACCACACACCCTCACTCATACACATGTATATACACAGACACTACACACACCCTCACTCACAGAAACACACACATATGTACAGACATAAACATTACACACAGGCATGTACACACAGACACCACACACACACACCCTCACTCACACACGTATGTATACAGACATAGACATTAAATATANATATCTATATATACACTAACACCACACACANAAAAAAAAGAAAGAAAAAAGAAATCATAAAGAACTACCAACATCAGTGTACCTGATGGAAATCCTTTCCTAAATTTGGATTATTTAAAATCAGTCCCTGGTCTCTTAAAAGCAAACAGGAAGCATTGTGGCACGAATCTGAGTTATCTGAGCTCATTCTAATTTCCTTTTTTTAAAGAGGATTGAGTATAGAAAGAGCACAGACCAAGAGGCAGCAGCAAAATCCCCGTGTTGGTGGGACTGCAGCAATGGAGTTGACCAGTTCCCATTTACCCAGACGGACGT
>LZPO01044194.1:620672-640401 GCA_001675575.1 Neotoma lepida
ACACACATGTTATAAGTGGCCAGGTTCATTTTATGCCTTTTGTTTTCCTCTGTTTAACAAACTGGTCGCATATTTTATTTGGATAAACATCAAACTGAGGGGCTGGAGAGATGGCTCAGAGGTTAAGAGAGCACTGGCTGCTCTTCCAGAGGACCTGAGTTCAATTCCCAGGAACCACATGGTGGTTTCCAACCATCTATAATGAGATCTGGTGCCCTCTTCTGGCCTGCAGGGATATATGCAGACAGAAACACTATATACATAATAAATAAATAAATCTTAAAAAAAAAATCAAACATCAAACTGATTAGCACAGACATCTTATTGTAGCCTAGAAATCTGTTGTAAGACCAATATTTTTAGAAAAATACAAGACAGTGATAAATAAAATTTGTGCATGAAAATGCTAATATATGATACAGTTATATATTGTTATTAAGTACTCAATATGGTAAATTATTGAAAATGTAATAAAATTAATTGTGCATATCAACAGGTTCTGAAGGGAAATAAAAATTTTAATCCTCAAAAGAAAGAAAGAAAGAAAGCTGCATGTGAGCTGGGAACAAGCCAGTAAACAGCATCCCCCACTGGTTTCTGCTTCAAGCTTCTGCCTTGAGTGTTTATTGCAGCAACAGAAAAAAATATTAGAACAGCCTCCTGGCCTCCATGAATACTCATGTGCACACATGTTGAATAAAATAAGTATTTCTTAAAAGATAGGATATTGCCATTTCAAATGAGTAAGAGATGAGTTACAGCCACACCGAGCTTCTCCAAGATCTTCTCTTTTTCCCTTCCCCAAAGAATCAGGCATGAGGAGTCAAGAGTGAGGTTAGCTACAGATGTCATGTCTGTGACGCAGCACTTGGTTCTTTATATGACTTTCTAGAACCCAAACCCTGGTCCAGCCCAGCAGCAAAGGGACAAGAATATTGCCAGATGTCTTGCTTTGCTTCCTCACCACCCACCTTCCCTGTGGTGTGCTAGGTGGCAGGCTTGTCACTCCTGTCCAGAGCTGGGCTACGTCCCCTGGGTGAAACAGGGCTGGGTCGAGGCCCATTCTTCCTCACTGGTTCTCCCTTGGAGCTGCTGACAGTGACTGCCGTCCCCACTTTCTTGTGGGATCTCTGGCTCAGGGCCAGCTGTTGCAATATTCAGGATGGACAAGCTGCTGCTCCCTGCATTCCTCCACCTCCCACGGGCATCAAAATGTGTGTGCTCCTGTCTGGAAGCTGGAAGTGTGAAGAACTTTGAGTAATTAGAAGGAGTGTTGTGTGGATGGAGAGGCTTGGTTAATTGATGGCCTTCTTAAACCTGAGAAAAGTGGAGATGCAGAAAGGTGATGGGGTTTGTAGGCGGAAGTTTCTGTCCTGCCAGCAGCTCCCAAATAAACACACAGAAGCTTATATTAATTAAAAATGCCTGGCCGATAGCTCAGGCTTATTATTAACTAGCCTTACAACTTAAACTTACAACTTAACGCATTTCTATTGATCTATGCATTGCTGTATGGCTTGTGGATTTATCTGTCCTTCAGCATGTCTTGCTCCCCTTGTGTCTCCTGGCGACTCTTCTGACTCTGCCCTTCTTCCTCCCAGCATTCTCAGTTTGGCTGTTCCGCCTATACTTCCTGCCAGCCAGTTCTTTATTAACCAATGAGAGTAATATGCTTGCCCAAGGTCATGAAAGCTCATTCCATGATCCACTCCTGGTGGAGAAGGAAGTAGACTCTGTTTTTAGATTCTAAGGCCACTGTTCCAGCCTAGAGGTGTAAACAGGGCCAAGCTTATGCTCACCCATATTTCACACCCCTGTTAGTTCTTCTCACCTTCTACCCACAGTTGCTTATTAGGGTCTATTCTCTCTTTTTTTTTCTTTTTATATGTGTTTGTTTTGATAGAGTTTTACTATGAAGCCCAGGATGGCCTCTTGCCTCAATCTCAGGAGTGCTGGGGTATAGTGTCACCATATCCAGGTATTATAGAAAAGGACCCAGCCACGCCCTACCTTAGCATGCCTCCATCTCCTGCCCACAAGGGCAAACACAATAAATAACCAAGGGTTATGAAGCACCTTAACTTTCTGTGTGACCTGGAACTCACAGGGATCCAGACAGACCCTGCTTGCTAAGTGATAGGATTAAGGGCGTGTGCTAATTTTGCAAGGCTAGAGGCTGACCTTATTCCTCTGACCCTCAGATAAATTTTATTGGGGGACATAGATAAAATACCACCACATTCTCCAATGGAGTCACACTGGATATACTAACCGCACACTTAGAGGTAGGCTCTATGCCCAGCAGTAGATGACCAACACATAAACAATTCAATGTTACTTTTTTGTGGATGTTTGTCTCATATTATTTTGTTTGGGCAGTTTTCATCTTATTGGTCTTTTGCTTGTATATTATGGTTTGCAATTTTGTGTTTTATAGGTTTTGTTTTTGTGTGTGTGTTTCTTTTTTTTTATTATCCTGGTTTGTTTTGTTTGTTTGTTTTCTAAAGAAAGAGAGAGAAAGAAGCATGTAGGGTTGGATAGGTGGGGATGTGGGAAGGATCTGGGAAGAGTTGGGGGAGGGGAAACCATGCACAAAATACATTGCATGAAAAATGCTTTTTTCAATAGAAAATAAAAGTAGCAAGAATACCACACACACAAAATGCCCCCACAGACTTGCCTATGGTCCAACCTGAGGATGTATGTTCTCAACTGAGGTTCCCTTATCCCAGATGACCCTAGATTGTGACTCAAGTTGTCAAAAACCAACCAGCACACTAGAAGAGAGAAGAGAAGGGCTGGGCCTGATATACTGAGAATGATAGAGGAATCAGAAGAAAGAGGCACAGGTTCACAGCCCAAGGAAATACAGTCTGTTCTAGACACCTACTGCTAACAAATCACTTCCAAGCTCAATGGCCAACACCAAGAACCAGCTGTTAGATTCTGAATTAGGAATTCAGGCAGGCCGTATATGAGCTGGCTTTTCTCTGTTTGGCATTATCTACAGTTTTAGCAGGAAGGCTGGCCTGGAACTGTGTAAAGGAACATGTGTCCAGGCACTGCTGCTGGCCAGCAATCATTGATGACCTCTCCACATGGTCCACATGCAGCAAATGTCCTGTGAGACAGACAAGTGGAAGTCACATTAACACTGATGACTAGCCTCAAAGGTCATAGAGCATAACTTGTACATTTCTTGAGTAGTTAAGTATATTTTCTTTAAAATCATGTCACGTGTTCATCTCAAATAAAATCTAAGCCATTTTCTTAGTTACAGCTTAATGGAAATTTACTCCATATTTAACAGGAATAAGAGGTAGAATCGAAAGGCTGGTGAGAATAAGGTGGAGATGATGGGAAAAGCAGAGTGGAAGCTGTAACTACCCAGAACGTCCCTGGTGTCATGACTCACTCTCAAAGGTCATTCTTAGAAGTGGAGTCCGTGGTTTTCAAGCTGTAAAACTATAAAGCAATGACTTGGGAGTCAGATACCCTTCCTAGCCTCCACCTCGAGACCACCCTCTGCCAGTTTCTTCCCATGCTTCTCACCAGAAATGCCTCCTTCCCCTGAGAGCTCCTTGGAAGGGGCTAGGAGTGCAAACACATAGCATGTGTTCTATCATCTGCTAGCAGCTCACTGTGCCAAGTACGATGTTAAATGTACACACACTGCCTCACAGTTGTGACAAAAGCCATCTATGGCAATCACCCCCCTTCACACATGAAGAAGCTGCGGTATGGAAATATAGGAACTTGTCCACACAGTGCCATTGGACTGGCCTGAAGCTCAAGCAGCCTGTCTTGGGTATTTTCCTGACTGCCCTGAAGAGGGAAACGTTTGTTTATTTGGCTCACGGTTTCAGTTCTGTCACTTGGCCCTGATGCTTTTGGCTGTGACAGCAATAACATCATGACAGGAGCAATGACCCAGAAGGCCTGCTTTCTTTCTGACAGCCAGAAAGCAAAAGACATAGGAAGAGGCCAGGCTTCCAATATGTGGCCTTCAAGGCCACACCCATAATGGCCTTCCATCAGACCCCGCCTTCTAAATGTCCCACCACTTCCCAGTAGTGGCACAGGCTGAGGACCAAGCCTTTAATGCATGAGCATTTGAGGGTCATTCAAGATTCACTCTAGATCACAGGCTCACTGTGCGGCCCATGCTCTCAAGCCCCAGATCCTTAGCTGGGGAAAACAGTTACAACCCAGATAAAAAGGAGATCACCCAGAAAGCCTTTATTAACTACAAATAATAAATGATCACAAGGATCTAAAGTGAACCAAAATGTTTAATGGGGGTTAGTAAGTGAAGAAGAGAAAAAGAAATGAAGATCAAAACTAGGTTAAAGCACTGAAAAAGAAACAAGATGATTTTTCAAAATAAGACTGCTGCTGCAATCAAAGCAAGAAGAAGACATATAAATTAATAAGCCTCTGTATAGAAACAGAACACAAGTTAAATTTGGTATTTGGTAGACTGCAGTTTTGCTGTAGTAAATAAATGCTGATGGCCAAATGGGTGCTTAGAACAAGAACCTCATGACTGATCCAGTAACTGGGAATGAACACAAGAAACCCCTCATCGTACCCCT
Organism: Neotoma lepida; assembly: GCA_001675575.1. Classification (NCBI taxonomy): domain Eukaryota; kingdom Metazoa; phylum Chordata; class Mammalia; order Rodentia; family Cricetidae; genus Neotoma; species Neotoma lepida. Next base: position 625,268 of record LZPO01044194.1, read on the forward strand.
GAAAAAACTCTGCTCTTCTGTAGGTTTGAATTTTTTTTATCAAGCATTAAAGAAACAAACAAATTTCTGTTAAGAGAGCCTGGTACATTATATGAAGACAAAATGTTCAAACTTTACCAAGTCACACAGGTTTCCTAAATCCTCCTTTGATTTGACCCACCTCCAAGCCACTTTGTCTTCAGTGTCACAAAGGGGAAACTAAGGCAGTGTCACTGGGTCTCCAGGCGCAGCTTCATAGAGTATGCCTTGAAAGCAGTCCATTTTATTTTTTTATTTTTATTTTTTAATTTTTATATTTTAATTATATTTATATATATAATTATATTTAAATTTTTATATTTATTTATTATATATATAGTGTTCTGTCTGCATATATTTCTGCATGCCCGAAAAGGGCATCAGATCTCATTACAGATGGTTGTGAGCCATCATGTGGGTGCTGGGAGTTGAACTCAGGACCTCAGAAGAGCTGCCAGTGCTCTTAACCTCTGAGCCATCTCTCCAGCCCCAAAGGTGAACTGTTTTTATTTTTTTAATTTATTTATTTTTATTTTGTGTTCATTGATGTTTTGCCTGCATGTATGTTTGTGTGAAGGTGTTGAGTTCCCCTGGAACTGGAGTTACAGACAGTTGTGAGCTGCCATGTGAGTACTGGGAATTGAACTCGGGTCCTCTGGAAGAGCAGCCAGTGCTCTTAACTCCTGAGTCATCTCTCCAACCCAGTCCATTTTATTCTTAATGAAACATACATTGATTTTTTTTTCAATTTAGTGCCTATATTTCTCAAAATTAAGGTAATTGTTTAAAATAAAAAATATTAAACTTAAGTATTTGAAATAAAGAATCAAAGTATTTCTTTTATAGAGGACTTGATTACAGACCTAAGTATCCAGGAATAAGCTCTCAAGTAGTAATGAGTTTAAATGCAGACTTTGGGCTGGAGTGTAGCTCAGTGATAGAGTACTGCCTAGCGTGTACAAGGCTGAATGTGATCCCCTAGTACTGGAAAAAGAAAAGAAAGCAGGCTTTTTTAACCTTCCAGAAATTGTGTGTGTGTGCTATAATTCATGTTTGCATTAACTGTATATGCATATATCACTTTGTGTAGATATATATCATGTCATATGCCATAAAAATGGATTTTATTGCTGGTGTTCTAACAAAAACAGATTAAACAGAAGGGGATGAGCTAATGTCTGATAAAAACCATCCTGAGACGTTCCAGGGAGTGTGGTTGAGTGCTGTATCCAATCAGAAAAATAAAAATCATCACACTGCAGATTAAATTGACAAAGTAAATTTCAAATTACTGTTAAGTTGATTCCTTATTTGTATTTTTATAGCTACAACTCATCTGATACAATAACAAAGAGAATACCAAAGGTTGTTCACTTTAAAAGACACAATAATTACTTGCTGCATGTAAGCTTCTCCCGGGGAGACAGAATACACATCTATTCACTCTAGAGAGCACACCAACAGTGGACACAATTCCACAAGTTCCAACTTGGAAAACTAGTTTATTGGGCTTATTTACAGAACATGAGTTGTCGGGGTNGGGGCGGGTTACTTCCAGAAGCATAGGGGCTCTAGTTAGCTTTCTGTTGCTGTGATAAACACCATGACAAAAAGCAACCTGCAGCAGAAAGGGCTTATTTGGCTTACACTTCCGGATCACGGTGCCTCACTGGGAGAAGCTGAGCAGAGGCAGGAGCTATGGATAAAAGATCCTTACTAGCTTGCTTCTCCCAAGAAGTGAATCTGGAGTGTCAGATGCATTTATCTTTTTAAGTTCTTTAAATACAGCTAGGTATAATGGCACATGCCTTTAATTCCAGCACTTGGGAGGCAGAAGCAGGTGGATCGCTATGAATTCAAGGCCAGCCTGGGCTACAGGGTGAGTTCCAGGACAGCTAGGGCTACACAGAAAAATCCTGTCTTGAAAAACAAACAAACAAGTAAATAAACAAAAAAGTTCTTTACTTTATACCAGTGCACTACATGCTACTGGAGTCGTCTTTAATAAATGTAGGGTTCATGGAGCTGGAGAGCCAGCTCCAGATACTATGATCGGTGACCCCGCCCCCCATATCTGTATACTCAGTCCCACCCAACCAATGGATGACCCCATGGAAGTTGTACCATGGAGTCCTCCTTTCATTACAACAACCCTCCCTGTTATGGAATGTTAGTTGAAGATGTGTTACATTTGTTTATGCTGTGGAACATTTGTTTAATGATACAAAGTTGTGTTGCATTCTTTTATGTTGCATTTGTTTAACTCTGTGAAGCTGTGCTACTTTGCCTGTCTAAAACACCTGATTGGTCTAAAAAAGAGCTGAATGGCCAATAGCAAGGCAGGAGAGAGAAATTGGAGGGGGGAGGCTGACAAGCAGAGAGAGTAAATAGAAGGAATAGAATGTAAGAGGGGGAAAAATCACGGAACAAGAAAAGAAGGAGAGGAGGACACCAGGGGACAGCCACCCAGCTACACAGCCAGCTACGGAGTAAGAAGTAAGGAAAGGTATATAGAATAGAGAAAGACAAAAGCCCAGAGGCAAATAGACAAGATAATTTAAGTTAAGAGAAGCTGGCTAGCAACAAGCCAAGCTAAGGGCATTCATAAGTAACAATAAGACTCCATGTATTTATTTTGGGAGCTGGGTGGTGGGCCTCTCAAAAGAGTAAAGAGAAAAAAAAAAAAAACCAACCAACTACATCCCCCTCTCCTCCTTATGGTTCTGGGGATTGAACCCTGGACCTCATACATGCTAAGCAACAATCCCAGCTCTTAGCCCTCCACTTTCTATAGGCTCTATCATTTCCCAAGATTCCATGTGGCTGGGGGAGGACAGGAAGGACTGAAGGCCAGACTACCAGCTGAGGGTGCTGACACTTCTTCTTCTACTAGGGACTGTCAATTGTTCTGTTACCATCACCACGGATCTGGTTAGCACTGTAACTCCTTGTCAGTTAATGTGCTGAGGTAATCTCTACTCCCGGATGGCCACAGGGTAAACACATTATGCCTAGAGAATAAAAGGCCAGAGTACAAGACTGGCTCCCATTTTTTAATGGTTTTTACTACTGCGTTTTGAAATATATTAATTTCAACATCTTAGTGGAGTATTGCTATAAACAGAACAAAGTTGCTGAGTCAGGACCAAATAGAATTTGAACAGATTGCTTACAGCATAAGAGATCATAGTAGCAAGAATGAGGACATGAGTCCATACAAATGTTATTAAGACAATCAGATGTTGGCATGAAGAAATAGACACAGCTATGATAACTACACACACTATGCTAATTCGGGGTTGTCTTTGGCAAGTGTCTTAAGAGCCTTAAGTCTGCTTGGTGAAGTGGGACTCATAATGCCTGTCTTGAGCGTAGTTTGAGGAAAAACGTACACAATGTCTGCGTAGCATTTAGCACAACACCGGAAACATACAGTTACTGTTATGAGTCAGTGTGTTAAATATAAACTAGAAAAAAAAACAAACTAGCTAACAGAAAACATTTCTGTCCAACGAGGAGAGAGCAAACAAGTTTCTGAGCATAGAAGCTTGAAGGACATTGTCCCAGATGCTGTGAATGCATTGTGTCCTGCTCTAAGACACTCTATATCTGTAAAATAGTGGCGATGGTCTCCACCAACCTGTCATCTGATTTCAAGTGTGCCTGTCATGAACTGGCAAGAAAGAACTCCCAACTGTGTCTGGGGCTTCGGCTTGGTTTGGTCCCCACTGTGGACTCAACCTATTTAACTATGCCCATCCTCTTGTTCACCCATCTGGATCTGCTGTCCATCCACTCACCCATCCTTTCTCTCAGACTAGGTCCTTCCCTTTCATCTCTTTATTTGGGTTCCACCTACAGCTTCACCCACAGACCTCTGACCCAAAGTGGTCTGACCTACAAAAACAGCTTCTCCTCTGAAGCTCGAAGTAAAAGAAATATAACTACCATGAACAGGATGGGGGTGCAGACATGGGGACAGGAGGATGGGGAGGGGGGACAGGGCTGGGAGGCCCAGAGAACAGCCTTCAGAGAAAGTCCCCAAAAGAAAGGAAAATATCTGACTTCGATATCCTTTCAGGGGTCAGTGGAAGGTCCCACAGGATTTACTAGGATAGTTACATGATGAGCCAGGTACTGGCCAGAATCTTAAATTTGAAGTTATAAAACTACAGCCCAGCATGGTTTCTTAACTCTGTCAGGGAAAGGGGGGCGCTATGGAGGAACAAGGCCTGACTCCTTCAGGCTGTGAGATCTGGCCAGCTTGGAGTGACCAGATCTTAAGATGACAGGTTCAGGATCTAACAGAATGTTCAAAAACTTTAAAAACAGAGCAGAACAATTTTAAAGCAAAATGTCACATGGAGAGAAAACGTCTGTCATTGAGCTCCTAAAACGGGTAGCTTCGGAATGACTAGAGCTAGGCCAGTGAGGCCACAGAGGGCATTTCAGGATGGCCTGGAATCTTGCTCTCCATTGCCAAAAACCCTTTCAGGGGTATTCTGGGGAGAGAAAGATTATGGGCCTTCCATGAAAGCCAAAGTGCAGTGAAATGGAACAGAAGTGTCCCTGTGTTCACTGGCTAGATATGTCAGAGCCCTGTGGTCTCCTCCCTCAGTCTGGGCTCCAGGGAAGCTTCCTGTGGGCCTGATGGATGCATGCTTCTCCCTGTTACTCACCAGCTGAGCGTCTCCCTTTACTCACAGAGGGATGCAACCCGCTTAGACATAAGCCATCGATCGGCCCCTGCAGCTGCCTTCAGCCGCCCAGAGCTCGCTTGTTCTCTCTGCCTCAGATTCACGGAGATTCCCCTCGCTTCCTTCTCTTTCTCTTCTCTCTTTCTTTACTCACTCTCCACTCCAGCGGCTTGCCTTATTCCTCTCTCTCAGTCTTCACGCACAGCTGGTTTTGTATCCAAAGTCAAAGATATCATGAAGTCTCTGGAGGTCAGCCCAAATATCAATATTTTTCAGAACTTTCCTGGTTGATTTTCCTGTCTAGCCAGAGTTTATAGCCACCTACTTAGAACAGTGCTCAGAGCCTAGCTAAGAGCCTCTCTCAACTCTAAGTTGTGAGGCAAATGAGAAAGCCATTGACCTGGCCTCTCTTAGAGCCTCGGGGTTAGCAAGCACCACAGCTTCAACCCTTCACAGTTACCACAGCCTAGGAGCCCAACACGTAGTGTTCTCATGTGACTTGGGCCCCGAAGACTGCCTCAACAGGTGCACAGGCCCCACACCCAGGGCTTGTATTTACCCTTCATTCAACTGTCATTGAAGATCTCTCCCCTCTGGTCGGTCCTCCCCTTAAAGGCAAAAGGGGAAACAAAAGTCACCTAAAAACTGTATTGAATAAAAAAGAAAGGACGAAGGAAAGAAAACATTAACCCCTTCCTTGGCCCACAAGATGACTAAAGGTAGGATAAGAGCCTGGCATCTCATCTGCCTTCATTTTGTATCTGTCTCTATTACTTTGAGTAGAACCCGTAGAACCCGGATTGGCTCTACAAGCAAGTCAATCATTCAAGGAATGTTTGTATAAAAGCTAGTGGTCCTTAACCCATCACATTCTCCTTCAAGGCTGAAGGCATAAAGATGGGTCACTGTCCTAAACATGTAGTCATCTTCAATGCCAGATGTAGAATAGACTTGCAGGACAGACCACTCTCTAAAATGGTGGTGAGGGGCCTTCAACTTCTGGGCCCTGGATTGCTCCCATTAATCGGCAAGGACTTCATGGAACAATCTCAAAGAATCAGAATTGAGACAATGGTCAATAAGACCAAACTTTGGCCAGAAACTTGCCAATTATGCACAATTCTTGCCCCTCCCACAACCTTTTCCTCTACTTAAAACCAAAACTCAGCTTCTGAGGCAAGAGGCTGAGACCCAGCCAACTCAGGCATCCCAACCTCCCACTACATCAAATTGTGTGGAGAGCCTGCTTGCTTCTGAGGTGAGGAGCTGGCACTAGCTGACTCCCTGTCCCTCTCTTCATGGCAGAACAGTATGTACACGCTTCTGTGCTTGGAGGAGATACTTCTATAGATCCTGGTGCCATCCCCAAAACCTATAAAGAGAGCCTCATTATGAGGTTGAAGGCTATGTGCCTCCTAAATGACATGGAATTACCTCAGCCACCCTACCACAAATCAACCACCTTCCCCAATCCCTAAGTATCACCTGTCCAATCCAAAACTAGATAAGATAGATTACAAGCAAGTACAGATCCAAACACCCACTCAAAACAAGTAGGACAGAAACTTATACCAAAAGACTCAACCAATGAACTAGCTCTAGATGAGTAGGTCCTGACCCCAAAAACAAAAGCAATGTATCTTCTCTAAAAGTCACCAGTCCTGGGGACTGGAGAAATTTCTCAATGGTTAGAGCACTTGCTGCTCTCCCAGAGGACCTGGTACACAGCAGCTCACAAACACCTTTAGCTCTAGTTTCAGAGGATCTGATGCCCTCGTCTGTGGGCCACGGGTACCATACATATATATTGCAAATGTGCAGGCAGTCAAGCACTCACACATAACATAAAACAAATAAATCTTTAAGAAAAAATTATCAGTCTCCTAGTAATGGTAGTAATGGTTATGTATTAATTGGGGTTCTCTAGAGGAACAGAACTGACACTAAGTCTGTACATATTGGGAAGGGGTTATTAGAGTGGGCGCATCGGCTGTGGTCTGGCTAGTCCAACAATGGTTATCTCATGATGGATAGGCCAAGAATCTCATAGTCGTTCAGTCCACCGGGCTGGATGTCCCAGCTGGTCTTCAGTTTACATTGCATTGGAATCCTGAAGAAGCAGGTTTTAACACCAATGAAGGAATGCCTCAGCAGCAGGACAGATGAACTTGTCAGCAAGAGTAAGGGCAAGCAGGCAAAAAGAAAAAGCTTCCTTCTTCCATGCCCTCTTATATAAGGCTACCGTGAGAAAATGTGGCCCACATCTAGGGTGGGTCTTCCAACTTCAAATAATCCAACCAAGAAAAGCCCCTCACAAGCATGCCCAGATACTTGAGTTTTAGTTGATTCCAGATGTGGTCAAGCTGACAACCAGGATTAGCCATCACAATTTACATGACATTCCAGAGCAGTGATCCAAAAGAACAATTATAAATGTGTTCAAAGAACTGAAAGAGAGCACATATCAACCACAGAGCAAACATTAACAGGACGGAAATAAATCCTGAATGACTTTTAAGAGACCGTAAACAAATAAATGACAGAAATAAGGAAGTCAATTCAGGATACAAAAAAGAATCCAATATAAATACAGAAATACTGAAGAAAAACAAACTGAAATGATACTTGAAAGGAACCAGTATGGGCTCAGGACTCCCAATACCAAGTTCTCAGCACAAAGGAGATTTATTTGCTCCAGAGAGACAAATGGTGGGGAATAAGAGACAAAGACAGGGACAGAGGACAAGAGAAAGGGGGAAGGGAACAAGGGCGGGGGTGGGGTGGGGGGGTGTTTGCCCCAGGGACAAAGGACTGACTGCCTCTGGAGAGAGGAGACAGACGTGGCCCATAGGAAAATGGTGGTTTATAAAGGTAAAAGGGGAAACCCGTGTTAGAATAAGGTGTTTAACTTTAACTGGGCATGTTATTTAGGTGAGCCAAAGGGGGATTTGATTGCTGAACTTCATACTTTGATATGGACCTTGGTAGTCAGCCTCAGGAGGAGAAAGTGGCCAAATAAGGAATAGGCCTTGGGAGCTAGTGTTAGGAATGTGATCTAACAGTTTAGCAAGGCAGAGGGAATGGGGGAGAAGGGCAAGGCCTGCCAGAGCCATGCTTGTCATACTCAGGCTGGCTAGAGTCCCTTCAATACTGGAAGTAAAGATTTCAATAAATCAAATAAAAGACATAGTACGAAGCCTCACCAAGAGAATGGATCATATGCAGAACAGAATATCACGGCTTGAAGACAAGAGAGAAGAATTTAGTCATTCAGTTAAAACCATGCTTGAAATTTTTTATTCAAGTATGAACAGGACATGTGAGCTCTTGGATGTCTTAAAGAGACAAACATCTATGAATTATGATCATAGAAGAAGATTCTCATACTACGGGCATAGGAACATTTTTTAATAAAAATCATGGAAGGAAATTCCCTAAATCTAGGGAAAGAGGTGCACATCAAGGTCAAAGAGGAAGACAGAACACCAAATAGACAAGTCCAGAAGGGAGCTCTCCAAGTTTTCTTAGTAAAAAACTCTAAACCTATAGAACAAAGAAAGCAAATTAAAAGACAGAGAGAAGGACTGAGTTACCTTTCAATAATAACTCTGGATGTTAATGGCCTCAATTCTCCAACAAAAAACCATAAACTAGAGCTAGAGAGATGGCTCAGTGGTTAAGAGTACTGCTCTTCCAGAGGACTCAAGTTCAGTTCCCAGCACCATGTCAATAGGCTCACAGTTGCCTGTAACTCTAGCTCAGATGGATCCAGCACCCTCTTCTGACCTACATGGGCACCTGCACTTATGTGCACATACCACCACACATATATACACACATACAACAATAGAGATAAAAATAAACAAGTAAATAAAAAACTGTAGAATGGTTTNGAAAACACGACCTTTCTTTTTGCCATCTCCAAGTACATTCCACCCAAAAGAAAGACGCCACCTTAGAGTGAAAGGATGGAAACAGGTCCAAGCAAGTGGGACCATTGATGCTGTATTATCTGACAAGATGGATTCCAGTCAAAACTAGGCAGAAGAGTAAAGAAGACCACTTCATACTGGGAACAGTCCATTAAGAGGACAATGCAGGCCGGGCGGTGGTGGCGCACGTCTTTAATCCCAGCACTCGGGAGGCAGAGGCAGGCGGATCTCTGTGAGTTTGAGGCCAGCCTGGGCTACCGAGTGAGTTCCAGGAAAGGCGCAAAGCTACACAGAGAAACCCTGTCTCGAAAAACCAAACAAACAAAAAGAGGACAATGCAATTCTAAACATATATACCCCGAACACAGGTGCCTTCAGTTTCATAAAACAAGTACTGTAAGATATAAAGTCACATATTAACTCCAATACAATGATAGTTTGTGAGTTCAGTTTCTCACTCCCATGAAGAGACAGGTCATGTAGCCAAAAAACAAGTGAGATAAATACTATAAAGACTTAAGGCTGGGTGTCAGGGTTCATGGCACACGCCTTTAATCCCTGCACTTGGGAGGTAGAGGCCATGGAATCTCTGTGAGTCCAAGGCCAGCCTGTTCTGTGCAGGGTGGAGTTACAGGACAGCCAGAACTATACCTCAAAAAAAAAAAAAAAGACTTAGATAATGAAATTGGAGCAGTAATAAAAACTCTCCCAACTAAAAAAAGCCCAGGTCCAGATGGACTCACTGCATAATCCAACCAGATCTTAAAAGAGGGACTAAAACCAATGCTTCTGAAATTCTTCTGTAAAACAGAAAAGGAAGGATACTTCCAAGCTCTTTGTATGGATCCAGTATTATGCTGATCACAAACAGATACAAAAGTATCTTAGTTCAGGTTTTATTGCTGTGAAGAGACACCATGACCATGGAAACTCTTATAAAGAAAACATTTAATTGGGGTGGCTCACTTACAATTTCAGAGGTTCAGTCCATTGTCGTCATGGTNGGGAGCATGGGTGACATGTAGGCAGACATGGTGCTGGAGCTAAGACTGCTACATCTTTCAGGCAACAGGAAGTTGACTGACTGTCACATTGAGGGAAGCTTAAGCAAAAGAGACCTCAAAGCCCACCCTCATAGTGACACACTTCCTCTTACAAGGCTCGTTCCTGAACTAAGCCCTTTCAACCAACCAGCAAAACTACTGCAAACCTAGGGACAGGTTACTATAACAAGTAGGTAAATCCCTGTGGGTACTAAGTATTTATCTTGTCCCCCAAATTAATAGGACTTGCATATTACTTCTTATTACATAGTATCAATGCTATGGGATGAATGGTCATTGAATATTTAATAGCTTTAATCATCATGTGCTTTCTCAATCATCAGATACTAAAGGTATGACCTCCTGCAGTCCTACTCTGTGTTTAAAAGGACACAGAGTAATGCAAAGTATTGGACATTACATGTATTAATGGTGAGCTGGGACAGCTTCCATGTTGGCCTGTCCTGGTTGACCTCTTTTTCAAGGACTCCAAATTCTTAAACAGTGGTCTTTAAAATGGGAAAAAATAGGATAATCCATTGGAGATAAAGAAAAAATACCTGAAACTCTATTTATATATATTTTTTTATCTTTACCTTTGTAACAACCAAGAATGTGAACAAATGCCCGTCATCCCAGATAGGGCACCAAAGACAGGCCAAAGAAATGATCCTAGGAGCTGGAGCAATAGCTCTGTGGTGAAGAGCACGGCTTTTGCAGACCTGGGTTCAATTTCCAGCACCCACATGGCAGCTCACAACGGGCTGTAACTCCAGTTTCGGGAGATCTAATGCTCCTTTCTGACCTCCATGGACACTAAGCATGCACAGAGTGAACATATATGTAGACAAAATATTCATATATATAAAAGAAAAGATTGAATCCACCAAAGTCCAACTTAGAGAACCAGTGAATGTATTGGGATTACATACAGGAGTGTGAGTGAGGGGTCACTTACAGAAACACAGATGACTCAAAGGCAGCTGAATCACTAAAAAGCCCACCCCAGCCTGGGTGATGACAAATGAAAACTATATCTCTGGAGCTCCCAGAACACCTCCTATGACTTTCAGGAAGCTCCACAGGTCAGAGTCTCCTCTCCCCAGCAGGTGTTTTTGTTTCTATAACCTTGACGGTTGAAACTTTGCAACTCTTCTAAGTGTCAGGAACTTCATGAGACTTGTGAGTTGTATGTTTCCCTTGCCTTGCCACTTTTGTTTACTTAATGAGTCTTGATGAGCCTTCCTCGAGGAAGGAATGTTACAATGATTCTTTGGATGGAGTTGTTTGTTTTTGAGTCACTATGTTGTCCAAGCTAGCCCGGAACTCACAGAGATCTACCTGCCTCTGCCTCCTGAGTTTTGGGTTTAAAGGCCTATGCCACCACACTGGGCTCTGGAACTTCCTGATTTTTAATGAGCCTTTCTCTGTGACAAAATGTTTTAATTTGTTGGAATGGCTCCCAAAGCACACATGCATGATTTACAAATAAGTACATATTCATAGCATGGTAGTTAAAGCAACTGTCTGTATCAAGTTGCCTGGGTGAGAATCTTGGGTTCGCCTGTGGAAAAGAATCATCCTTGCGCCTCAGTTTCATCACCAAAATGGAGGCAATAGCACTTGGACACAGGGTTATTATGAGAATTGAGTGAGTTAGTACACACAGATTATTTAGAATAGTACAATAGTAAGTATAGTGTCAACTTGTCCTATGAAAAAATCAATAATTATGGATGTGTTAAATTATGTCAAGAGTGCTCTTCTCTCTCCCCATGTCTCTTACCCTTGTCTATCTACAAAAGCATGCAATTTTGTTTTGTTTTGTTTTGCTTTGCTTTTCAAGACAGCTTCTCTGTGTGTCCCTGGCTGTCCTGGAATTCACTCTGTAGACCAGGCTGACCTCAAACTCACAGAGATCCGCCTGCCTCTGCCTCCCAAGTGCTGGGATTAAAGGCGTGTGCCACCACCACCCAGCCGGAAGTGTACAATTTTTAAAGTTTGGCAGTTACTCCCATAACTATTCCTCTAATTCACCAATTCTGTTACTCTGAAACCCTTCCTCAAGCTCCGTTCTTGCCCAAGCCAGCGCTAGTCTTGGAACTGAGCAGACATAAGCCAGGTGGTGTCACTTCACAGGACGTGAAAGGCACACTAGCTTTGAGGTTATTGTTCTTTGTGCAGCCCTCTGTTCTCTTTGGCGTGCTACACAGCAGTTCCACACAACTGGGCTACGACGGACCAAAACAAGGCTCCGCTTATAGCCACTGCCTGCTCCCTCCGTGGATAAAGAAAGGGTTCTCTGTGTTGTGGCAACCTCGCCTGTCAGCTGCTCGACCAACAGCTGTTAATGTTCTGCTCAAAGCTCTGGCCACCCCATGTCCAGGCAAGGCACCGAGTATTAGCTGTAGATGAAGGGAGAAGGGATGGGTTGGACTTCACATGCTGCCCACTTCTCCTCCCTCTGATGCCGTTAGTCTTACGGTCCCAGCGGCCCCTCTGATGCTGTTAGTCTTAGGGTCCCAGCGGCCCCTCTGATGCCGTTTGAGTGGGTCTCACAGTCTCCCTTCCAGCAGCCTCACTGCAGTCAAGCCCGGATGTCCACTCTTCCGCTTCTGTATCATTTTACCATCCTTCTCCTTCATAGACCGTTGGGAAGTCCTGACCACCGCCCCATTTCTGCTCTCTCGTCTCTTTGGGGCGCCGCCTCATTCTCTCAGATGCTTTCTAACACATGCAAATAGATGCAGGCAATAAAGAGGGGGATTATACAAATGATGCCTCCCCTATTTTCTCATCCCAACTTCGGGAGAAAGTAGCCATGATTAAAGGAGGAATGAAAAATCAGCATGCAGAAGGGAAGGAAACTGGGCCTTAATCTAGAAAATAGATTGCAACGGCCATTTCTCAGCAGGATCCCACGAGTACTCCGATAAAGCAGGAGTTCACTGAACCCTCAAATTTCAGTGAAAGCCTCAATTGTGTAGCAAGCTACAAAATCCAATCACCTATATCACCTTATTTTCCCTTTGAAATTAGCGGCTCTTAAGATTAAGTGAATTAATTGCCATATTTTATCAAGGCTAAAATTGTTACACTGCTTTAACGTGGGCATTATACACTGAAAACAATCCTGAGCTGATTGTCTATTAGAAAAATCATCACTATAGAAAGAACCAGAAATGCCACTGCTAATTATTTGTAAATTCTTGACTAGATTTTAAAACCATCTTTTCACGGCTCGTATAAGAATAATTAATGGAGTTTTACAAATCGAAGTGGTATTATTGTGCTCTGTCTCTCCCTCTCTCTCTCTCTCTTCACTCTCCTCTCCCTCTCTCTCTCTTTCTTGCTCACTCTCTTTCCAGTGCGTGTGTGTGTGTGTGTGTGTGTGTGTGTGTGTGTGTGTGTTGTGTTCATTGGAATCAAAACAAGGACCTGGCCGATGCTGAGCACGTGTCTGGGCTATAATCCTAGCCCTGTTATGCTCACTCTTATGGTTGAACAAGAGCCCCAGGAAAATTACAGAGATTTCACACATTTCCCTTTGTGTTTGAATATTCTTTTTTTGTTTTTTTCCTTTATTGGCTTTGTTGAGAATTTCATACATAAGTACTATATTCACATTGTGTCTACCCTACCCTTGTGTTGGATATCCTTTGTATGTTTTATGTTAGATTCTTAACACATTAAAATATAATTGCTCATTCTCCCTTCCATAGCCTCTCTCCAACCCCCTAGTCCCTCCTCTCCCTTTCAAATTCATGGCCTCTGTGAGGGTGAACACTATGCTTAGAGGATAAATTTACTGTGCTATGCTTGTAAAAACAAAATTGTTTTTATCTCGTATAAGCTGTTAGGAAATTGTCCCTACTTTTAATGTACCCTGTCAGCTGACCTGAGATGGACCACTTCCCAGTGCAGGTGGGCTATTCTTTAAAAAAAAAAAAAAAAAATCCGCCAGGCGGTGGTGGCACACACCTTTAATCCCAGCACTCGGGAGGCAGAGGCAGGCGGATCTCTGTGAGTTCCAGGCCAGCCTGGGCTACCGAGTGAGTTCCAGGAAAGGCGCAAAGCTACACAGAGAAACCCTGTCTCAAAAAAAAAAAAAGAAAAAAAAATCGCTGATTGCTGCAAAATATTTCACTACCTCAGCTATTCCTACAAAGTAATGGGTCACAAGATTAGACAGGCTGACTGGTAAGTCCTACTTTTGTGTGAAATGCTTGCTTGCTTGGGTGCCTGAGGTACCTGCTGGATATCTGTTATGAAGTCAAGACTTGCCTGCACCTAGACAGGATATAAGCTAATTTGGCTCCCCAAAATTATAACTTTATGGATTTTGTCTTTAGAATCCTTTAGCTCACAATAGCCAAGGCCTTACCTAGAGAACTCTGTCTTGCCTTGGTCCTAGACAGTCTCTTCTTAGTAATAAGCCTCTAATTTACTAAAACTAAGACTTGAATCAGACTGGTGAATCTCTGAACAACCTCAGCCCAGAACACCCACTTATTATTATTTTATTATCATCACAAGTATATGTGTGAATAAATATATAGATCAAACCTGCTGAGTCCATTTAGTGTTGCTTGAATGTTGAGGGATATTTGTACACTGTGTGAAGATATATTGCTGTGGTTGGTTTAATAAAGAGCTGAATGGCCAGTAGCTAGGCAGGAGGTCTAGGCAGGATTTCTGGGGAGAAGAGGAATAATCAAGGAGCAGGAGAAGCCAGGAGACACAGAGAGGAAACAGGAGGTGCTAGGTGGAAGAGAGAGAAAGCCACATGATAGAACATAGATTAATATAAATGGGTTAAAGTTATAAGAGCTAATTAGGAACAAGCCTAAGCTATAGGCCGAGCTTTCATAATTAATAATAAGTCTCCGTGTCATTATTTGGGAGCTGGCTGGTGGGACAGAGAAAGACTCACTACACTTGTATTATGTACATTTATAGGGCTGACCACTTGGGATTGAATAGCAATTTAGGGTGCTCATGCCCGGAGAAGTCTAACTCCCCCTTTCTTGGCAGTCTCTAACTTCCTGTAGCTCTTCACTGAGGGGTAGAGCCCCATGGTAGGGCCCCATCCACCCTGGCACGGCAGTTGGTGTTGTCATCGCTCAGGTCTTGTTTACAAAGCCATATTGTTTAGATTTCCTGGGTAGAGATTCCCTGCCGTAGAAGACTCAGTCTTGCAGCAGACTTCTTGGTCCTCTGGCTCTTACAGTCTTTCTAGCTCTCCTTCCACCATGCTCCCCAAGTCTTAGGTGTAAGGGTTGTGTTATATATGCGGCAGTGCACCTCAGCTGCAGCAGTGTCCCTCAGCTGCGACAGTGCACCTCAGCTACAGCAGTGCACCTCAGCTGTGACAGTGCACCTCAGCTACAGCAGTGCACCTCAGCTGTGACAGTGCACCTCAGCTGCGACAGTGCACCTCAGCT
>LZPO01044194.1:641723-656868 GCA_001675575.1 Neotoma lepida
GGCAGTGCACCTCAGCTGCGGCAGTGCACCTCAGCTGCGGCAGTGCACCTCAGCTGTGACAGTGCACCTCAGCTGTGACAGTGCACCTCAGCTGTGACAGTGCACCTCAGCTGTGGCAGTGCACCTCAGCTGTGACAATGCACCTCAGCTGCGGCAGTGCACCTCAGCTGTGACAATGCACCTCAGCTTCGGCAATGCACCTCACAGTCAGTTGTTCTCTTCATTTTGACTAGTTGGGGCATTCTATAGGGCAATGGTTCTCAATCTTCCTAATGCTGCTACCATTTTAATACAGTTCCTCATAAAATTATTTCCATTACTGCTTCATAACTGTATTTGTGGTACTGTTATGAATCAGAATGTAAATATCTATGCTTTCTGATGGTCTTAGGCAACCTCTGTGAGAAGGTCATTTGACCCCAAGGGGGTCGTGACCTACAGGTTGGGAACCTCTGCTGTAGTGTTTTCCATTTGCTACAAAAAGAAGCTTCCTTGATGGAGGATGACATCTACACTTACCTGCCACACAGGTCTTTTTTCCATCTGAGAAAGAGTATCAGAAGCTGGCTGGGCACATCTCTATAATCTCAGTATTTGGGAGGCTGAGGCAGGGGGATCATGAATTTGAGTCTAGTCTGTGCTACATAAGTAGACCACATCTCAATTTTTAAAATCCTTTTGGGGAACAAGGGACTGGGAGGTGGCTCAGTCAGTAAATTAGATCCCCTGGAAGCATGAGGACTTGATTTTCATCCCCAGTACCTGCTTAAAGCTGGGCATTGGGGTGCATATCTGTATCGCTGGGAGGCAGAGGACAGGGTTCCCCAGGACACGCTGGCCAGTTAGCCTTCCTGAATTGGTGAGCTCCAGTTTCAGTGAGAAACACTGTCTCAAAAATAAATAAATAAATAAATAAATAAATAAATAAGATGTTGAGTGGTGAAGGCGAATATCTGATGTTAACCTCTGGCCTGTGTGTGCACATGCACAGACAGACACACATGCACACACTTTAAGCGGTATCAGATACATGATGATTGCTGAAATTCTATAACTAATATCCACCTAGTCATTCTGTTACTTAAGAAAGTAACCCAAAGTTTGCTCACCCACAAGTCTTAAGAGCCCCATAAAAGTCTGTCCAAATTTATAAAATATGTTAGTTTAGAAAAACACTACTGAACACGTGAATTACACTCTCTTGATTAAAAGTGAAACCTCAATTTGCAATGTTTATGGAAACTGCTCAACACCGCCATCTAGTGGACAGTAAAAAAACTTCTGCTCTTGTAGGAAGTGGTTTCTGTCTACCACACTTACTAAGTTCAATTTTCCAGCTATTCATCATGAGATACTGCAGATACCCAGGCAGCCAGTGTGAATGAAAAATCCTGAAAAGAAGCTGAGAGGAGTTTCTGTGTCTGCAGAGACTGATGGACTGATTGGAATCTCAGTACTGTGGAGAGACTGGCATTTTGTAGGTTCAGAGGCTGATTACTTCATCTTAAGGGGCTTTTAGCTTCTGAAACAGCCATGCCTTGCCCTACTCTGTATGAACTAACACTTCATAATAATAAATAAAAAGCTCATTGAAGTTATTAACTGAGCAGAACTCTAGCTTCTGCCAATCCAAGAGCCAAGAATGACATCAGATAGCATTTTGGGCCTATAAAATAGCTCCCGCATCTCGCTGTACCCGCTTCTATGTATTTTAAAGTTGCCTTGGTGTATGACTTTCTTTGTTTTATAAAACCATTAAAAAAACAAAGCAAAACAGTAAAACAGCTTCCACATTGGAACATGGAATTTGGGTCACCTAAATCTGTGCTTCTGAGCTGTGGTCACTCATAATGGCTCCAGAATAAACTGTCACTTATTCCTGATAAAGTGAGGGCTGTGGTTCTTATGTAGACACTAGAAATTTAGCAAGGCCCAGACTAGTCAATATGACAAACATGAGGTGTTTTGGAAAAGTGAGCCTAAAATGAGACATTAAGCTAGAATTATCATTTCCTCAATCAATATATTGAACATCTGCTATAGTCAGACACTGCTCTGTGTTCTAGACACAACAGCAGGGGAAACAAACACCCCAAGTGCCTACTTTCAAAGAACTTGGGGCTGGAGAGACGGCACTGGCTGCTCTTCCCGAGTACCAGGGTTCGATTCCCAGCACTCAAACGGTGGCTCACAACTCTCTACAACTCCAGGCCCAGGGGATCCCACACCCTTTTCTGGCCTCCAGAAGTTTGCACGGATGTATATTGCAGGCAAAATACTCAAATACATTAAAACATAAAATAAAGGATAAAAACCTTAATTTACATTCTGAGAGAAAATACAGAGGATAAGCAAATAACAAATGTGTACAGAGTCAGACAGCAACTGTGCTGTGAAAAACGCAGTGCGAGGAGTGGGGGGAGGGGTGTGGGGACCACTGATGTTACATGCGGGTGAGTTAGAGAAGGCTGTTCCAGAAGGGAGAGATTGAAGTAGACGGAACAAGAGAGAGAGAGAGGAATTTGTGCAGTAGCTGAGGGAAATGAGTGCACAGAATAGGACATGCAAAGGTCCTGAGGTGAAAGCTTCTTTGGTATGAACAGAGAACATCAAAAAAGTTAGTTTGCTGTGGCAGAATGAGCCAGGCAGAGAAACTGGAGATGAGGTCAGGGGAGCTGTGGGCTGAATCACATGGGGCCTCTCAGCGTCATCAACACACTGTTGCCTTGCTGCTGTTGTTTGTTTTGATCTTATTTTATTCTAAGGGGGACAGGGAATGGGTTTGAATAGGAGCTCTCTGGCCGCTGTGCCGCACAGTTACTTCATTGTGCTTCTTTGGCTCCTGGACATTGACGTCTGATGGTTGATGTCTCCGGTAAGGGTGTTAAGGACACCAGCTGAGACGGAGGAGATCAGGTGACAAACTTTGGGAGAACAGCAGGAACAAGATAGTCATCCGGAAGAACCAGAAAATGTAAAGGATGGCCTCCAGGACGTGGGTGGGCAGTCCATCCTTCGTGGCCTTCTTCCTCTCTGAGTTCCAGGACAAACACTACTCATTTGCACATGGCACATGCTGCATTCTCTGCCTTCTTGTCTGTTTTTGAGCATCTAAACACCTGTTTCCCCCTTTCTAATTATACAGATAGAGTACCTATGTCTAAAGAGGTCCAGAGACAATCTCCATGCAATAAAGAATTACTTCTTTAATCAGCTTTCTTGTCACGATAGCAAATGCCTGAGATAACCAACTGAATAAGAGAAAGGTTCACTTTGCCTCAGTTTTGGGGGGATTTCAGCCTATAACCAAGTAGCCCCACTGCCTTTGGGTTCATGGGAAGGCAGCACACCATGATGTGTAATGAAGCAAAGCTGTTCAGCTCATGGACAGGTTGGAGGGGACAGAGGGAGCGCAGTGGACTTTGAGGATTGTCCCAACATCCCTTTCATGGGTACAGCCTCAATGACTTAAAATATCTACTGTGTCTTACCGTTTAGGCTCCAAAGGGTCACACCAGGTACCAAGCTTTTAGCACATGGGTCTTCAGGGGACATTCCAGATCTAAATTATAGAAAAGATGACATTGTAAGTGTGGTCCAGTGCCACTGTAACCATGTAGGGGGCCAGATTATCCAGTGCAATAGTCCTAGAGTGACAGGGTTCCTACACCTAGAACCCCTGGTGATATTTTAGTTTTCACAGTTGACTTGTCACATGCCCTAGTTTTTCAAAGATGGCAGAGGAGCTATTCTTTGGAGCCCTGATCAGATTCCCTAAGGATTTTTGCCAAG
The DNA here is from genome assembly GCA_001675575.1 of Neotoma lepida. Lineage (NCBI taxonomy): Eukaryota > Metazoa > Chordata > Mammalia > Rodentia > Cricetidae > Neotoma > Neotoma lepida. The sequence goes on from LZPO01044194.1 coordinate 645,516, forward strand.
GTGAATGAACATACAGAGAACATTTGAGATTCCGGGTATCGTGGCTATAAATTGTGAATTCTAGAAGGCCAACAAGAAGGACCCAGAGAGTTGGGAGACAATGGACACCACACATGGACGAGAGCCCAGGTGAGCAACAGCAGGGAGCTTTGAGTTAGGTTTATTCCCAGATGTTTTGTTTTCTTTGAGGCTATTTTGAGCTTCTATGTGTGTGCTGGGAGTTGAACTTCCATCCTCCAGAAGAACAGCCAGTGTTGTAAGCCACTGAGTGTGGGGGTAGATCTGATGGGTGGAGATGTTGGGTCTGGTGTCTGGGGGCCTGTGTGTCAGAGGCAGACAGGATGAGTCCTAAAGGGAGACTAGAAGTTGATTATGTTGAAGGCAGGAGTGTAGACCAGGCTGGGGCACTGTCTGTGGGACCTGGGCCAGATCTGGGGCCTTCAGAAGTGTGGAGAGGAGGGTCAGGCAGACTGACTGGGCTAAACCCTGGAGAACAAAGTGTAGATCTGGCTGAGTAGATAGGTTCTAAGATGGATATTTGAAACCAGATCACTAACTGCAGAAGTATTCTTAGTTCCTGGAGTGCTGAAGCTGCAAAAGTTGAAACTTTTGCCAGTGGAGAAGTTAGGATAAGATACAGTTAGCAAATAATGAGGCATTTGAGGTCAGAGGAAGTTGTAGTTAAGTGGAGGCAGCTAGCTATTGCTGGGGGCAACTACTGTACTAAAGAAATATAACAGAAGGTGTGTAGGTGATTAATAACTAAGGTAATATGTGCTGTGAATACCAGAGGATTTACTGAGCTTTATGTAAGAAACTCCTGTAGTCACAGGGCAGAAAAAGCAGAGGAATCGAATCTAGGATTTAATTGTAAGAGTCGCAGAATTCTGTAAAATATGAATTCTCATGATAAGTCCATTATATCAGTAGAGCTCTGACTGGGAAGACTTAGGATGGGGAAGTGTGATGCTGATCTTAGTTGTTGACTTGACTACATCTGTAATAAACTAAAACCCAAGCATCAGGGCACATCTGTAAGGGATTTTCTTGATTAGATTATTTGACATGGGATAACCCACCCTAAATCTGGGCCACACCTTCTGGGCCACATAAAAGGACACAGAAGAAGGAAGCTTTTACCTGCTTGCTCTTACTCTTGCTGATAAGTTCATCTATGCTGCTGCTGAGGCATCCCTTCACTGATGTTAGAACATACTTCTTCAGGATTCCAACATAGACTGAAGACCAGCAGTTCTCTAGGACTTTCCTGGGACTGCAGCACCAGATTGGGACTGCTGAGATATTCAATCTCATAGATGCTTGGCCTTGCCATCAGGAGACAGCCATTATTGGACTACCCAGACCACAGCCAGTAATCTGTAGTAGGACAGGTCCACACAGTCTAGGAAATTGGCTCAAATCAGTTGCCAAGGCACACACATAACATACTTCCTTATGAGCCAACCTGGAGTCTGCCTGAAGGCCTAGCAACAGGAACTGTCAGAGTTCTTGATTGTGCCCAGCCAATGAGGGATGGCCACATAATGTCACCAGATTAGGACACAGCTTGGGTCCTGGGAGGAGGGTATATAAGGCCTTCCTCATTATTGAATAAATGAGTCTGCTGTTTGTCTTCAACTGACTTACAGTGTCTGTGCCATTGACACCGTGCCTTCTCACCCCCTCCCCTGAGAGAGTTGTTAGGATCCAGCAACAGTAATCTACTCTGATAAAGCCTTATACACACACAAACATATATGTGTGTGTATATATATTATATATATATATAAAACATGTGTGTATACATACATGATAGAATGAATATGTATGCATTCTATCTGTTCTGTTCCCCTAGGGCAGTGGTTCTCAACCTTCCTAATGCTTTGACCCTTTAATACAGTTCCTCAGGTTGTGGTGACTCCAAACCATAAAATTATTTCATTGCTACTTCATAACTGTAATTTTGCTACTGTTAAGAATGTAATATAATGTATATGTAATTTAATATTTGATAGGCAGGATATCTGATATGTGACCTCTGATGGGGTCATGATCCACAAGTTGAGAACCACTGCTTTAGAGACCTCCCCTGACTAATATAGAAGGTTTAGGCCCCTGCATTTCTGAAGTCAGTTAGTGGGGTGAAAAGGTCCCTAAGCCTTGTGTACAGCCTCTGATCTCTGGGTTTCTGAGACCCACCAGATGAGGCTGACTGTGTCTACTGGCTCACAAAATGTTAAACAGGATTATCTTCTTAGTCTGAGGTGAAAACAAGAGGCAACAGTGTTGTGGAATATTTGTTTAACTAGGCAAAAATGTGCTACATTTTTTTATGCTACATTTGTTTAATGATGTAAAAATGTTGCTTTGCCTGCTTAAGGCACCTGATTGGTCTAATAAAAAGCCAAACAGCCAATAGCTAGTCAGTAGAGGGATAGGTGGGGCTGTTGGGCAGAGAGAATAAGTAGGAGGAGGAATCTTGGCTCAAGAAGAGAGAGAATGAGAAGGAGAGAATGAAGGACAAAGAAAGGGAGCCAGCCAGACACAGAGTAGGACATACAGAAGGAAAGAAAAGGTAAAAAGCCCCAATACAAAACATAGATGAAAAAAACAGGTTAAATTAAGTTATAAGAGCTAGTGAGACAAGCATAAACTAAGACTGAGCATTCATAACTAATAATAAGTCTCCATGTCATGATTTGGGAGCTGGTTGGTGATCCGAAAGAAAACCTGCTACACAACAGTAGTTCTCATATATACTCCCTGAACTGCTGTGGGTCATTATTCAGATTCCTCTGGACTGAGCACCCCATTTTACAGATCTCTGGTCTGTTTGTGAACCCCATGTTTGGCCCTTTGGTGCTTCATGAGAGATATTACTTCTCAGGTTTTTCCTCACGACACTGCTAAGCCCACCTCCCTGGTGGTATGAGTTTCCTGTGCTTTTATCTTTAATTCCAGAGCAGAAAATAGGAGTTCAAGCCAGCCTTTGAAACTACATCTTGCTCAGTACTGACATCAAGGCTTGCTCTGGTGTTCACAATGGGCCTCTCTGTGAACTTCCCACAGCAGTTGTATTACAGTGTGGCACAAAGATTTCTGAGCAATTCAACATTTAGTTGAAAAACACATCAGATCAGGCAAAGGGTTTTTATATATATGTATATATGACTAAATTCTTGAAGCTCCTTGTGCACCAAGAATAGAACAAATGACCCTCCCCCAATTCCTGGAAACTACATGTATTTGTCCAGATTCAGGTCAGCTGTGACTAAAGACCTGTGGTAACACTAGCTTGCCCATGACAGCTCACACATGAATGACTGTAGGAAGGTCATTTGAAGTGACAACTATGCTTTCTGAGGTCCCCAGGGACCCAGTCTTCTTGCTCGACTTCATTTTTAGGAGATGGCCTTATCTTCACGGTTCAGTGGGTAGAACTCTAGCCATTACATCTGTGTTCCCTGCAGCAAGATGAAGGAAGTAGAGAAAGAAACAGGCAAAGGATGCACACTGTTGGACTGTGAAGGTAGCTTCTGGGAGCTGCCACCACACACCTTCATTTACAGTCCACTGTCTAGAACATCAGCATGTCCACAGTTTGCTATATTAGAAACTAACCAAGATTTTTATATTATGGCAACTACATGCACAACTAAAAGCAGAGCCAGTTACTGTCAGAGAAATACCAGGTATCAGTTCTCAATCTCTTCCAAGTTCTAAAAATAACCCCCAAGACCTCTGCGTGTTCTGAAATCCAAGTGTGATTGTAATTTGGAGGCAGTTTTGTCCTAACCTCACCCTGAGGACATTGCATTCTGCCTAGAAATAGCAACTGTTTCTGTGTCCTCTGGGAGAGGGTGGAATAGCCCCTAGGTACAATGAAAATGTGCACATGCCACAGCTCATTAGCTCTGCTCAGGTCCTCCTAGAAGAGGCTCTCTCCAGGCACTCATTCTGCCAGGTTCCTCTAGGTCGGTTGAAAGAAAACAAGTAAACCGGCAGTTGAAATGTCTGAAATTCATAGGATAAGAATACAGAGCTCTGTTCATCCCTCTCCCCCATTTTCTCTCTCTTAGTCTCCACAGACAAATACTAAAGAGAACAAGCAAAATATAATCCTAAATATTTGATTCCACTGAAGACCCAATCAATGTGAACACCTTCCCCCACTACTGCCCACCAACTGTTACATAGAAAGCTTTGGAAAACAACAGCAGAAAAAATTTAGGGCGTGAAACTGCCAGAGAGCTCTGGCAGGAAGCACAACTCTGCATCGTTATTTTTTCTATCTGGCTGACGACCCCTTGGTGTTATAGCGTGACATCACTGGGAATGGCACAATGCTGCTGTTCTGCCTGGAAGTGGTGTAACATGACTGCTAAACTCAAATATGCAAAGGCTTCAGGATAAGCAGGTGAGGACTGTACCAAGGATGGTTGGGAACCATTTTGGTTTTGCGGCAAAGTGTTTCTAAACATAATCTAGAATGCTTGACTTGAGTTAATCTCGCCAATGGCTACCAAAAGGCTCATGTCATCTAGAGAGCCACAGAATTCTGTGGCTTTAAAGTTTTAAAGTTTGGTCTGTTTAAAAGACAAGTATAAGATCCTAGAAACTTTAGTGATTACTAGAAATCACAGTCTATGAGCACCCCCCCCCCACGTCATACTACTGGACAGGAAGCATCCAGAGCACAGACTTACTGTGATCTTGATGGGGAGGCTTCATTAGTCTCATCTTTAAAGTTGTAGTCACAGGCTAGGCTTCAAGGGTATTTCTAATATACAGTTCTTGTCAATGTGAATTACCAATTTTTAATTCATTCATGATAACATTTTTCTTTTTACAGATGAATAGTTTTAAAATTAACAACAAAATCCACCCTTTAAGAACATGATTTTTGCCAGGTGGTGGTGGCACATGCCTTCAATCTCAGCACTGGGGAGACAGAGGCAGATGGATCTCTCTGAGTTCAAGGTCATTCTGGTCTACAGAGTGAAATCCAGAATAGCCAGGGCTACACAGAGTAACCTTTGTCTTGAAAAAAAAATTTTTTTTGAAGGACAAGATAGAATAGCCTAAAGAACTTTATATTGCATTCAGTTATCAGCAGGCCACAGAAATTATGATTGCTTCCATTTTACTTGATGTAAAATAAGAATACCCAAGCTCCTGTCTCCATTTTACACATACACTATTGGTGCTTTATCCTTAGTGGGTCATAGACACTTTTGAGAATATGGTATCAAATATGGCACCTCTTCTGAGAAATATACCCAAATGCTCATTTATAAACTAGAGGCTATATAGAATAAAATGAATAAAATAAGGCCTTTTAATTTTTCTTAATTTTTGAGAATTGCATTCTTGTATACAATGAAATATGATTATATCTACCTCTTATTTCCCTACTCCTATGCCCCCAATATCCCCAACAGGCCTTCCCAACTATCTGTCTCTATCTCTGTCTCTGTCCTGTCTCTGTCTGTCTGTCTGTCTGTCTTTCTCTCTGATAACCCATTAAGTCCAGGTTCCAAGGGAAATTGACCACACTTCAAAGCAAAATAATTCTTCCTCTCCAAAACCATGCACTGTCAATAGCTCCTCAGTAATGGGTGGGGCCTGGAGAGCATCTATGCTGAGATTTTTGCTGGCTTGATCTTGTGTGGGCAACCACAACTTCTGTGGGTTCATGATTGCAATAGCCATGTCATGACCAGAAAGAACATGCACCCTATAGCATGTCTTCCCATCTTCCAGCTCTTACATTCTTTCTGCCTTCTCTTCTGCTATGTTCCCTGAGCCTTGGTGGTAGTGGAGTTAATATAGATGTCCTATTAAGGGCCGAGCACTCAGTCTCTTATTCTCAGCACTTTGACCAGTTATGTGTTTCTGCATTGGCTGCTGCCCACTTTAAAAAGAAGCCTTTCTGACCAAAGCTAAGAGAAACTAAGTCTATGGTTATAAGCATAAATATTTAGAAGGCAGTTTGATAGCAAGACCACTTAGCAAAATAACAAAAGTAGATTCTAGGGCCTATGACCTCTCCATCCATGGGCTTTTGACCAAGATTACAGCACCAGGTATGAAATTCCTTCTGTGAAGCAAGTCTCAAATCCAATTAGAAATCTGTTACCCCCATAACAGTCATGCACTATTGTATCAGTAGGGACATCTTGCCGGGCAGGTTGTATTTCAGCTTGTAGGGTCCAGTACTCGGTAAGACCACTGGTGTCTTTTCTCCCCTGGCAACCTGGATAGCACCTTCCAGAGTTATGAAAACTTACCATCCAGGAGGAAGTTTTCTAGTTAGTCTGAGATTGATTTTTCTATGTCCTACAGGTAATGTGTGTAAAGGAGAATGCTTTTTCTGCTGCTCAAAAGCATTTGCCCTAAAAGAGACACAACCTAAAGTAAATGCTAAATAAGAAAAAGATTGATGTTCTAACATCGAATTGAGGTTATGCCTGTGTATTTTCAGAAAATGAATGAAGTCCCAGATGGCTCCTGATCTGATGCATCCGCCCAGGGCATTCAGAGACTAGCAGTTGAATTAAACATCTACAGGCAGACAACAAACAAACCTATCAAGAGGAGGTATCCCAGGAGGAAGAGTAAGCTGGTAACTTGGGGAGACATTAGGACTTTAACTCACCAATCTGAGACTTTGAGGAAACAACAAAGACATTATTATACAATTGACTCCCAAAATGATGCTGCTATGTTTAATGACTATATTACATGTTAATTATCAGCTCGTCTATGCAGAATTCAAATGTTTTTTGTCAGGGATGATAAAAGACACACCTGTGATAGGAGACAGCATGAAATTGTTTTGCTGTGCTAAGGACTGTTTATAAAGGGTCATGTAGAATAGGCTGTATTACACCCATTTTGCTCAATAAATCTTTGCAACCAATCAATAGTATTAAGAGAGCTCTCCCAAGAACTTACAATGATTAGTAAAACTGATAATATTACAACAAAAATATTAGCAGAAACTAATCTAGAGATGGGTGAATTGAGGACCACAGTTTTGACTAGCCATGGAGGCAATGTATTCTGCCATGGCCTCTATTATGGCCACTAGTTTTTCTCTTAAAAATTAGAAAGGAAGAGATGTTGGGAGTACAAAAGTCTTTTTGCCCAAAGATCACTAAGGAAATGAAGAATGTTAAATATGGAGGGGCTTCTCCTCAATGGAGGAAATAAAATGCTTGTTTTCTCACTCAGAAAGCTGGGAATGGATATTGTTAATGACCTGGTGACCTTTTCCCTCTCTGGAGACAGACCTCACCGACCTTGTGCTATAGAGGCAGACTTCACCCTAAATGTCTGTCCCAGACTCTTCCTTCCTAGACTGAGGGAGTCCTGCTTCCTCTTTTTCCCTCTAGGGTACTCTAGAAAGAGCAGGGAGAAACAAGGAATATGTAGATAGAAAGAGCAGGGAGAAACAAGGAATATGTAGATAGAAATATAGAGGATTGAGATAGTTAGAAACACAGGATAGCTCAGGAGGGCCTGGGTCAAAACTCACCAGCCCCTTCTGTCTCTTCTAAGGGCTTTTAGAGGAATGCCAAGATTGGAGCAAAAGACCCCCCCCCCAGCACAGCTAAGTGTAGATCATCTTAACTCCCTGGTGACCATGCACATTGTCAAGCCATACCCTAATGCAGCCCTGCTGTGTAAAGCAAGCTCAGATCTCACTAGGAAACCTTTGTGGGCTCCCACAGGTCCCTCCTCTTAATTTTTTAAAGAGCCCCTCAGGCCCCATCAGATAGACTGAGGTCTGTCTTAGGTCGTTCTCCATGATTATTTACCCGTCATGGAGATACGCTTTCCGTCTTCCGTCAAGCATAGTCTGTCTTAGGCTGGAAGCTATCAAGAGAAAGTTGCCTGTCCTTGACTCTCAGCCTCTGTTAGGAGTACTGAGCTTAACTTAGCCCTGGCCCAGGTTCCTATTGAGTTTACAGCCTCCACAACAATCTCCGTAGCTGCCACATCTCCCAGTACAGGAATAGAGGATGATAGAGATGGCACATCTTTTTTTGGAATGGATCTTAAAATGTCTATAACAACCTTAGCTGTGCCAAGCCCTTTCTTAAACTGATAAACTCTTGATGGAAACCGCATCAGATAAATTACATCAAACTTAAAGATTCTCTTAGCTTTTACCAAACTCCGGTTCATTAACATCAACACAAGTCTAGTATAAACCTTACTATACATATTTACACTTCTTGCAAGCTTACACTAAACATTTAGACTTACATTCAACATTTATACTTCTTACAAACTCACATTCAGCATATACTTATTTATATGTCTTACAAGCTTATATTCATAAGGAAACTCGGTTGGACTACCTTAGCAAATATCCAGAAGAGATTTCTTAGAAGAACTATTTATATTTAAGAGGAAACTATAGAACTGTTAGAAAGACTCTCTTAACAGAACTAACTTATACTAGAAAGAATCTCTTAGCAGAACTTAGCAAACATCTACAAGAAATTTCTTAACATCTAGAAGAGATTTCTTAGCTACACTATTAACAAGACAAGAAGTATGCAAATCATTTCTACTGTTCAGAGTTTATAGTCAGCTTTGATATCATTCTGAAAGTTTTCTTGACAATTGGAAACAAGAGCCTTATTTGTCAATGGCTCTCCCAACCCTGGGTTTTAGTGAGTTCTGTTGCTGAACAGTACTTTATGCATTCCATATCTTTTATAAAACTGCTATTAAGAGCTATCTCAGTTTACAGCAAGCCCAAAAAGGAAGAAAAGAGGATGAGGGAAAAAAACCTCCTAAAGAACATTCTGCTTCTGAATTGCTCAGCTGGAAACGCCACAACAGTCAATTTCCCATCAGGAGAAGATAATTGTCTAAGTTGCAGTGGGGTTCCAGACCTTCAGCTTTCAGCAGGTTCCCCTATGTACCAAGAACATTGCTGAAATTTCATCCCAAACTCCTCAGCAGTCTGGAGGCGTCCTTATTCTCCTACTATCCCCAGACTGCAGGATGGAACCTCAATATCAGGAACATTGGTTTAGCTGTTTTTCACTCCAGTTCCTCTGGAGGAGTGTCACTAGAGCCGACATTCCTCTGTTCCACACTCATCACCAAACTCAGACAATTTCCCCCTTCTTAATTGTTTTTAAAGCTTTATTTGCCATGAGTTCTTTTAACAAGGGTGATGTTTCTGATAGATTTTTAATAGCTCCGTATTTCTGACAAGGTTATTTGTTCACCAAAACTGCTACTGTTCCAAGGAGTCAAGAACATAGATGCCATTAGCTTCTCAACACCTGATGCCAATTTACTAGCAGCTGTGATATACTCTGACTGTGAGTTATTTTTAGCATTGATTATTTTATAGGGAACTTTCAAGTGAAGTGACTCTTTTGTAATAGAGCTAGATTTTCTGGAGTTTGATTCCCATCTACAATGCAGTCATTCCTTACTGAATATGTGTTTCTTTGTTCCCCTATTACATTTACAAAGGAATCATTCGTGCAGAACTTCTGATTATTCTCATTTGTCCTCTCTAGTATCTCATTACACAACCCAAGGTTTTTTTATTTTTAGTTGTCTATAATTTTTTTCCATGTCTAAAGTAATTTCCTGGTGTAGGAATCATTTTCCTTTGCTTTAAGGGTTTCAAAATGACTTGTTGATAAACAATATTAGCACTTTAATAATCTCCTTAGAGGCAAGTTGGTCACCTGCTCTTAGTTCTCAAGAGGTAAGATTAAGTTTTCTAACATTGCTTGAAAAGAAACTGCATTCTGAGCTGAAAAAAAAAAACCAGTTTTTGGACAGTATTGCCATTTTGAGCTGAAAAAGCTACATTTCCCAGGGTGCCTTTCTCTATATTGCCATGCTGTTCCATTAGGTACTATGTTTCCCAGACTGCCTTTTGAGTACACCACATCTATTTCCCTTTACATGGCTAAAGTCAAGTTTCTGCTTTCAGCAGGGGAGGTTTGAATCAAGCTTTTTGCTTTTTTCACTCCAGGAGATTGAGAGATGTCTGTTCTCCCTGAGCAGGCATTGCTAGATGTTTTTCTTTGCTGATACTGTCCCTGGAAATGAATCCTACCCACCTACTCACGCATATTCAGACAGGTCCTTTTGTGCCCAAAGCAAAATTCCCTCGGGGCTTGCTCTTCCGAGTTACTGGATCAGTGAAAGAAAGTGAAACTTGAAACAAAGCTTTTTCAGAAAGGTCTTTTCCCTGATAGAAGAGAGATCTTTTCTCTGGGATAGTTCTTTGTTTTGTCATGGCTTACCTCCTCCCCCAGCTACAAAGCCCCTGACACCACAGATGCCACAGATGCAGCAGCCACAGCCACAGCTTGGTTTTATTGCTTCCTCGACATAAGTATCCCCTCCCATGAGGGAGGGATCTGCCTAGCTCGGCTCTCTGTAGCTCTCTGCCTGCACTTTCCTGAGCATCTATGGCTAGGGTCTAGCTGCAGGGGGATTTCTGGCTGCTGTTTTTCTCTAGCTTAGAGAGACAGAGAGAATTTGTCTAGTTCCAAGAGGTCTTTTTATTTTTCCTTAGAGTGAACTACAGGTGATATTCCCATAGATGTCCAGGAGAATCTAATTTTTCTCTTACAGAAAGAGAAACTGAGAAAGAAAGTTCTGAAAGGCTTTTTAGTTTTTTAGAGAGAGAGAGAGAGATTGCTAAGTATTTCCCAAGAAAGCTTTCAGTTTTTGAGAGAGAAAGACCACCAACTTTTCCCAAGACTTCTGTTTTCTAAACTTGACTTCATGGTCAAGAGGAAACTAATTCTGATGGTATTATGATTCCATACAGTGGCAGCATCAGCAGAATGAAAAGTTTTATTTTACCTCCATTTGCCTAAGGGAAAATTCTTTCCCCTGCTGATTGGGACCAAAAGCTTCCCACAGGAATCTTTTTCTCCCCGTTTCTCCTCTGATGTTTCCCAGTTTGCATTTCTAGCCTCATAGTTAGAAAATTAAGGATATAGTTCCTCTGTCTTCCTGATTCTCTCAGTCTAAGTTTTAGTGTATGCTATATTCCTACATTATACTTTTCTAAGTTTTTTCTATACTATATTACTACACTCTACCTTTCTTATTTTTTCATAGGTAGAATTTTAAGAGAGAGAGAAAGAAAGAAACCTCGATAGAGAGAAATCTATGCTGCAGCCTTACCTGGGCATCTTTCAGCCCCTCATTCTTCCTCCTGAGAATAAAAAACCCCGCCTTTGGCTGGGCGGTGGTGGCGCACGCCTTTAATCCCAGCACTCGGGAGGCAGAGGCAGGCGGATCTCGTGAGTTCGAGGCCAGCCTGGGCTACCAAGTGAGTTCCAGGAAA
>LZPO01044194.1:724271-738011 GCA_001675575.1 Neotoma lepida
AATTCTGTACACTGTATGTCTAACATGCATCTCAAACTTTTAACACGTTCAAATTTGAACTTATAATCTCTGTTGCTATCAAAATTCTCTTCAATTTCCCCACTCACAACAGACAATTCCATACTTCCTGGTTGTCAAGCTTTGAGTTACATTACAGTCTGATGGATAACAAAGTCCTGCTGACTGTAGCAGGGTGTGGTGGCACACACATATATTTATTTGTTTGTTTATTTATTCATTCATTTATTTATTGAAGTTTTTAAAAAAATTACTTATTTTACATCCTGACCACAGTTTCCCCACCCCTTTCTCTTCCCACTCCTTCCCCAAACCTCCCCTATGCCCCCTCCCCCAACCCACTCCTCCTGTTTCTGTTCAGAAAGGGGCAGACATCCCATGGGTATCAGCAAAGCATNGCATATCAAATTGTGGTAACACTAAGCATCTCCCCTTGTACCAAGACTGGAAAAGTCAATCCAATATGAGGAATAGGTTCCCAAGAGCCAACCAAAGCAATAGGGACAGCCCCTGCTTCCAGTTAGGAGTCCCACAAATAGACCAAGCTACACAACTGTCACACGTATGTAGAGGGCTTAGTTGAGTCCCATGTAGGCTCCCTGGTTGTTGGTTCTGACTCTGTGACTCAGATTAGTTGAACCTATGAACCAGGTTAGTTGTTTNAGTGGATTTTCTTGTGATGTCCTTGACCCATCTGGCTCCTACAGTCCTTCCTCCTTCTCTTCAGCAGGATTCCCTGAGCTTTGCCTAATGTTTGGCTGTGGGTCTCTGCATCTGTTTCCATCAGTTACTGGATGAAGGCCCTCTGATAGCAATTGGGGTAGTCACCAATCTGATCACAGGAGATGGCCAGTTCAGGCTATGCATCCATTATTGCTAGGAGTTTTGGCTGGGGTCATCCTTGTAGATTTGTGGGAATTTCTGTTGCATCAGGTTTCTATCTGATGCCTTTAATCCCAGCACTTGGGAGGCAGAGGCAGGTGGATCTCAGTGAGTTCAAGGCCAGAATGGTCTACAAAATGAGTTCCAGGACAGCTGGGGCTGTTACACAGAAAAACCCTGTCTAGGAGAACAAAAACAAAAAAGGAAAGTCCCATTGACTCAACTCTGAATCCATCAGACTCAATCCATCTCCCTTAGAGTTGCCTGCTAATGCTTCTTCCTTTGCCATTTCAACCTAGTAGGAGGCCCAATGTCCTACTAAGAGAAAGCCATGGTGTCACTCTGGAATTCTAGAGGGGCTCTCTTGACCTCTTTAGCATGATGTCTTCTCTCTGCTGATTCACTTGCCTCAGCTACTGTGCCCTCTTTCTGGCTTGAGAGACTTTTCTGGTGCTGATCTCTGTTTCTGGAATGTTCCTCATTCTATGTGCTGTATTCCTTCACTCTTTGAGGTCATAACTCAAGTCACTTCCTGAGTGAAGTCTAGGCTAGCCTACTTCCCTTACTCCCTCCTCCCACCTGTGCATAGCGTTTACCTAGGAAGGCTCTTTCCTCTTCATTCTTGAAGGTTTTGCTTGGGACAGTGCTCTGGGTGGTATATCTTGTAGAATTTAGAATTTATCTTTCTGGTACCTCTTGTCTAAAACGCTTCTGTAGAGAAATCCACTGATGATGTTTAGGACCTCTGTATGTGACAGATTGATTTTCTCTTGACACAGATTTTTGTCTTTGACTTTTGGCAGTTTAGTTACAGTATTTCTTTGTGGGGACTTCTTTTGGTTCATTAGTTGGAACACTTTGACCTTGTTGAATTTAGATATGTAGGGCCAGTGGGGTGGCTCAGTGGGTAAAAGTGCCTGCTGCAAAGCCTGATGATCCAGGTTCAGTCCCCAGGACCTACATGGTAAAAGGAGAGCTGTTCTCTGATATTTTCACATGTGCTTCATGGCACATGTACTGCCTCTTCACACATAAGAAATAAAGATGTAATAAAAATGTAGAGGCCCATTTCCTTTCACTCATTTAGCAATATTTGAATTATGATTGCTACTTTATACTATCTCTCTTACCACACCAGAACACCCTTAAGTGTGTGTATGTGTGTATGTGTGTGTGTGTGTGTGTGTGTTTGCCACCTTGATGACATCTCAGTCCCTCAAGTGTCACTTTTCTGAAGTGCTTTTTCTTTGTGTTCCTTCTACTCAGTGGTTTAAATGGTCTGTCTTCAAGTTTACTGAGTTACTTAATCAAATCTAAAATTGAAAAACTGTTGAACATTTCAGCTAGGTTTCTCTGTTCTCCAGTTCTGTAACATTTTTATTTGGTTCTTTTAGATATTTCTGTCACTTTGTTGGTATTCTCATCTTGTTCTTGCATCACTTCTATGATTTTATTCAGCTGTTTATTTTGTTTCTTGTAGCACCTTGACTTTCTTTCTTTCTTTTCTTTTTTTTTCTTTTTTTGGTTTTCCGAGACAGGGTTTCTCTGTGTAGCTTTGGCGCCTTTCCTGGAACTCACTTGGTAGCCCAGGCTGGCCTCGAACTCACAAAATCCACCTGCCTCTGCCTCCCAAGTGCTGGGATTAAAGGCGTGCGCCACCACCGCCCGGCTACCTTGACTTTCTTTAATACAATTTCTTTTCATTCTTTCTCTGAATTATTCGACTTTTATTATCATTGGGTTGTTTGTTCTGTTGCTAGTTTTGTTTTGCATAAGATCTTACTCTGTAGCCCAGGCTGGATTCATACTCATGGCAGTCTTCCACCTCAGCCTGCCCACATGTTGAGTTTACAGAGGGGAGGTGCCATGCCTGGCTAGGTTTGGTTTCTTTAGTTTCTATGACATTTCCCCTAGTATCTGTTTCCCATTAGACATACCAAGAGAATGGAGTAGCAGCCTCCTTTCCCAGTCTTTCATGGACTAGCTTCGTACCGAGAGGACCTTCACCTATCAGCCTAGATAGTTTTGGAACCTCTCAAATCTTTTGTGGGTGTGTGTTCTCTGGACTGCATGTATGTCATTTCCTAGTGGAGAACTTCTTTTCAGGAACTTGTAAGGGTTTCTTGCCCCCTCTGGTGTCTGCCTTTGGTACTGCAGGCTCTGGTGCTCTAGTATTCAGCACTTCCCTGGCGTCCAAAAATTCCAAATTCTGTCAGCACTTCCGAGTCAGGCTTGATAGAAAACAGTCCCTCAAGACCCCTGAAAAGATGAGAAGTTGGAATACCTTCTTTTCCCTTCCCCTCACAAGGAAGAAGTTGTGTAGTTCACACTCCAGCCANGCTGGCCTGGCATCTGTCTACGTGGTCAGGAAGGTGTCAGGTGCTTGGCTGGCTGTGGAGGTCCAAATAGGCAGTCCCACCAGCAAGTGAGCCATTAGGTGTGTGTTACACTCTAGGTGTGGCTCTCAGTTGGGCGTAGCTGGGCTGGCCCAGGGAAAGGGCATGTGTCAGGTGAAATAAAATGNCTTTCACACTTGTGTGAAAGTAGCTGTGTTTAGCTTTGGGCTTATGGCTGAGGTTTCACCTCNCAGAGACTAACCTCATCTACTCTAGATGAACTGAGCAGCTGCAAGTTGNGGTTGCCACAAACCCCTCCTCGGATTTAGTCAATTTGCTAGATTTCCCACAGAACCAGGGACACACCTAAGGATGACTGTAGATACTATCGAATAAAGACAGAAATGCACGGAGCCGGGCACATCGAACAGGAAAGACNTTGTGTGTGCTCCAGGAACTTCCACAGCTGAGCTGTCAGAGCTCAGCTTCCCTGCCCAGCTATGATGAACTGCCTCCTTGGTTTATTTAACTGTAAGCCTCTATGCCCTCCTGCATCTAGTCTCACCTCTCAGTCTTTGTAGTGGTGGGTTCCCATTGAGTTTCCTAGGGTTACCGGCCACTGGCCAACTCATTAACATACAAATGTAGTCATTGCTTGAAGATTTCAAGGATTTTAGGAAAGAATTATAAATCTTATATTTCAGGGTATTTTTGTTTGGTTTGTTTTGCTAAGTAGCTGAGACTAGGGAAGTAGAAGTAGAGGTGAGAAATCTTTGAGAGAAAATGATTTGATTACCTGTTTTTCCCTCTGTCCCAATTATTAAATTTTTCATCTTGCCTTTATTTGAAAGATCAGAGTTGCATGTGCTTGTGAAGTTAGTATCCCAGTTACTGTTCTTCAGTAAACTGGAGGCAATATTAGGGGGACACACTGAGGATCTGGGCAAGAAAGACAGCTGGCCCTCAAGTCAGCCCTACAATTAGTGTGACGTCATGTTTGGCAGAGTCACAACAATTTAAAGATAATTATTTTCTATTCTAGAGGAAGAACATTTNATTCAATAAATAGAGTACATGTTCTGGGGATCTGAGCACAAGTTTTAGAGACANAAAAGGACTTGAAGAAAATAGTGACAAGGTAGCTGGGTGGTGGTGCCTGCCTTTAATCCCAGCACTCAGAAGGCAGAGGCAGGTGGATCTCTGTGAGTTCTAGGCCAGCTTGGCCTACAGAGTGAGTTCCAAGACAGCCAGGGCTATTCAGAAAGTCCCTGTCTCGAAAAAGCCACCACTAACAACAAAAAAGAAAGTAGTGACAAGATTGGCCATTTCCTGGAAAGATGGGACAGGAGACAGAAGAGCAGAAGAACCACTATTATCAGGATTGCTCTTTTCCCAGAGGCATAGGGATTGGAGCAGCAGAAACTAAAACCCACCAATTGTAACTGACCTCTTTGGGAAGTCTGGCTCTTATTTAGAAAATCCTGATTCTTCAGAAGGTCAGAGAAATGGCTCAGTTTCAACTTCACTGGGTTGAACTTCAGCTTGAGTGACTCCATTTTGATGTTTAGCCTTGTGTATTGGGTCCCAGTAGAGGAGCTTAGCCCTGAAACTAGCCTTCAGCCATTTCTATTAATATGCCAATGCTTCAGAAATTTCCCTAAGAACCTANCATAGGACTAGGGATGTAGCACAGTTGGTAGAGTCCTTGCCTAGCAGGCATGAGGCCCTGGAACNATCCCTGGCTTGGCCTACATTCCNAGTGTGAACTACACTTGTCAGCCCAGCTCTCAGGAGACAGAGGAAAGATCAGTAGTTGAAGGACATTACCAGATCCAATGGGAGTTCAAGGCCAGACTAGATTATGTGAGACCCTGCCTCAAAAACAATTACAAGGGACTGGAGAGATGGCTAAGTGGTTAAGAGTACTTGCTATTCTTGCGGACATCCTAAGTTTGGTTCCCAGGACCCACATGGGACTCACAACCATTCTTAACTATAGTTCCTAGGGATCTGATACCTGGTTTTTGCCTCCACCAGCACCAGGTTTGCATATATATACATGTCTTAGGGTTTCTATTGCTGTGAAGAGACACCATGACCACGGCAACTCTTATAAAGGAAAACATTTAATTGAGGGACTGGCTTACAGTTCAGAGGTTTANTCCATTATTGTCATGGCAGGAAGCGAGGCATCATATAGGCAGGCATGGTGCTGGAGAAGGAGCTGAGAGTTCTACATCTGGGTTGGTAGGCAGCAAGGTTCTCACTGCTAAATTTCCCAATTCTTGTGTGCTTTCATCTCAGCTTATAAAACACCAATAAATTCAGTAGAAACTCAGACTGTGAAATGTTACTTTTCTTTTTTAACCCTGGCTTGAGCATTAGAAACCTCAAAGCCCACCCCCAGTGACACACTTCCTCCAATAAGGCCACACCTACTTCAACAAGGCCACACCTCCTAATAGTGCCACTCCTTGAGCCTATGGGGGCAGTTTTTATCCAAACCACCACAATACATGCAGGTGAAATACTCATACACATAAAAATAATTTTTAAAGAAATATATTTAAATACAAAATTATTCTAACAGTTAAGCCATCTCTCCATCCCTTTAAAAATTTTACAAAATTAAAAAATAAATATATAAAACTTATGACCCATGTAATAGAAGATGTCAGCCACTATTCTAGAATAATACATCGAGATACTCTAGTACAAGTTATCTCTAAGCACATGGTCCCCTCTGCTGAATTTTCCAATTCCTGTGTGCTTTCATCTCAGCTTATAAAACACCAATAAATTCTATAGAAACTCAGACTATGAAATGTTACTTTTTTTTCTTAACCCTGNAAACAGTGTTTGAAAGAGATTTCTGGGTTACAATTCCAGGACAATGCTTACTGTATTTTCTACTACTGAAAATGAGAGGAGGAGCTGGAGGTGTGGCTGGATGGTGTGTGAGGGGCTTGCTGTCCTTTTTGCCTTCTGGGTTGATTTTCAGTGGTGCTGAGGTCACATGGCAAAGAACAGGTTCCGTGACCACCTCATAGCACTTCCCAAAGGTCTTTCCACAAAGATAGATGTTTTAGAAATTCTCTAATAAAAACAATAGAGGCTTCATATCCTCCAGGTTTTTAGGTAGTTACACTCAGGTAACAGGACTCAGATATGGATTCAAATTCTCACTTCAGCACATTGTATTCCGTGTTTGGAAACAGGCCTGTCAGGGAAGGCTGAAGCCATGGCTTGTGATGTATTGACCCTGTAAGTATGTAATGTGAAAGATAATGAAGTTTGATACTGTCTTCAGTGGCCTGAAGGAAAAAAGCTCTCACTTTGTATAAAGTTTATTGATTCATCTGTAGTCTTAACAACCAGGCCCAAAGTGCATGGAGAGATACCGCTTGGCATGCCATTGTAGTATGTCATAAGAAAGCAGTTTCTGTCTGGAAGTCAGAAGATACTCCCAGCTGACAGGGGAATTCCAGCAAGGCCATTCAACCATTCAGACTTTAAAGGAAAACACAATTAGGAAAGGCTGCCTCTGTGTAAACATTAGCCCATCTGGTGTAAGTGGTTCCTTTTATCTTGTTTGTTTTAATATAAAAGGGAGACCTGGAACTCGATTTCTTTTATACTTTGATTTAAAAATAAGTTTAAGGAACTTGGAAACTTATTCCTTCATGATTTATCTCTTTTAGTGCTTAGAAAAAAGCCCCCCCCCCAGCCTTGAAGTACAGGAGACAGAGACAGGAGTTCTCTCTCTCTCTCTCTCTCTCTCTCTCTCTCACACACACACACACACACGTGTGAGAGAGACACCTTGGCTTGCTTGTGGTGAACAAAAGACAACTTGCTGCAGTCAATCTTCACCTACCACGTGGGGCCTGAAGCTGGGATCCAGGCTGCAGACTTGGGCACCTTTACCCTTTTTAGCTCTTACAAGCAGAGATCCATGAAATATTTTCAGTATGTTTTTCCCTTGGTAGTTCTCTCAGTTGAAACATAACCCATTGTTCTTGAAGCTTTATAAACCTGCTCTTAACTGACATTAGTAAACAGGCTTTTTGACTAAGCAAACATTGCTGAGTACATATAGTGAATTGCAGCAGTTCTCAACCTGTGAGTCATGACACCTGCAGGGGTCACATATCTGATATCTGATGTTTACGATTCATAACAGTAGCAAAATTACAGTTATGAAGTAGCAATGAAATAATTTTATGGTGGGGGGGTCACTGCAACATGAAGTATTAAATACACAACATGTATTAAAGGGTCACAGTATTAGGAAGGTGGAGAACCACTGGTTTAGAGCATGTCTCCTTTGTAAATGTCTGGACACAAATGGAGCCTGTTAGGAAGTAGCAGGGCAGGTGTTCATGCTTCAGCTGGCACTTTTTCAGCCCTAAATCTTTAAATCTATAGTTAAGGTTTAAACATGTGCCTCATTAAATAGTAGGATCTGGAGTTTACCTTTTCAGGGTTTGGGGAGCTTTCAGACCTCAAAGTTGTCTGTGTGTCTGCAAGGGAAGGTTCTGGGTAATTGAGTGTGTTCTGCCCCTTATTCCCAGACTCCTGCTGCTGCAGTGGTTGCTTCATTAGCTATCTACCTTTGGACAAAAGAGAGCTTCAAAAACGAGTTTATTAAATATTGAGTAGGTAGTAAACGTTTACATTTCTGGAATAACTGCATCAAGAGTGTGCATCTCTGCAGCTGAGTTCTATTGGGGATACATTGCAGTCGTGAATAATAATACTTGCTTCACTCAGTAACCAAGCCAGATAATAGTTTAGAGAAATTACTACTTTGGCATAGTTTTTGATGATACTTTCTAGGAACTCTTGTACATTACTTATGTTTTTACTACTCTGACTTTCCACATGAAGGTTTAAACTGAGCCTTTACTAGGTGAGAATATTGTGTTGTAGCCAGTAGCAGGATGTTTACAATGATGTGGAAACTATTGGAGCAAAGTTATCAAGCCAGTAATTATCTTTACTTATGAGGATTTAANGCTACAATAGTATTTCATTTTAATTGGTAGAAAACTAGGGATGAAAACTGCTTTTCCATTTTCTTTGTGTCCTGTTAATCATACATAAGACATGGTTGTAGTTATGTTTGAGATAGTTTAGAATTTGAAGCATAGTCACGAACTCTTCTGGTGACAGACACATCCATAGTGTGCCTCTGGCACACAGGCACACACAGGTGTGTATGTATCACATATTCTTACATATATACATGAGTTAGAACTCTTATTTGTTGTCATCAGATACTATTGACTGAACAGTGACTTCACTTTAAGTGTGTGACTAAACCTCAGCCACAGGTGCATAGGACAATGAGTGGTCATATAAGCAGAGAAGTAGTGGCAGGTGTGATCAGGTTAGGACTTCATTTTTTATTTTTCTTCTTTGAAAATGAAATGTATTTTGCAATTTGCCAGGTGAAGCCACAACTCANATTATCTTTAAAGTTCTAGGTATCCCAAATTTTAAAAGCAGGCACATATTCCATTGTGACTGCTCTGACAAAGTCTCAGATTTGTGCCCAAGTGTCCTCTATGAAAATAGAGAGTGAGAGTGTTCTGGGAAGAGCATCAAGCAAGCACAGATGAGTCATGAGCAGGATCGTGGATGCCGTCCGTTTCCAGAGGCCTGTGAGCCCAGTGTCTCTCGGCTCCCAGCTCTGCCTTACTGGAAGTAGAGGTGGTCTTTGGGTGTCCCTCGCACCTCCGTGCCCGTCTTTTACACCAGTGTCTGGTAGTCTTTTCTCGGACAGCGCACTTACTGAGCCTTGTGTTTTCCCAAGCCCTTTGCCTGCTTCCCCTGACTTCATTGCTGCCGNGCTTGTCCCTGAAGTGTTTGTGTCCTTGACTCAGCATCTGCTTCTCTGTGCTCTGTTTTCTCACCTGCCTTGGTCTGCCTCCTTATCTGCAGCCTTATCTTTCAGTAAGTCAATAGATGCCTTTTGGATAGTCTAGCCAGAACATTTTGGGGTTACTATACATTCTGAGTTTACAAATTCATGTGCCCAGTGCCGTACACAGTGCCTGGTATAATGGGTACCAACCAATAGTTGTTGAATTAATGAATTTAGTGAATTTTTATATGCAATTATTTATTTGTGTGTAGGGAATGCGATGCACGTGCTACTGTGTGCACATGGAGTTTGGCTGACAACTAGTGTGCTGTGGAAATTTTGCCATTCGGTCTAATGACCAATAGAATGGAGCGGGTTGGTCCGGTGGGCGTGGTCTCCTCTAAAGATATGGGACCCTTTAAGAATCGAGGGGGTTGGATGGTAGAAGGCTTCCTGACGGTTCGGTGACCTGGTTCAGACCTTTCCCCATCCCTCCCTGGTGGATGAAGACGCAGAGGTGCCGTTTCGTTTTGTATTCGTGAGTATGTTATATCAATTTCATCCTTTTAAGTAAATAAGTCCTGATCCAAGACTTCTGTGGCCTGCCCCAATACCTGGCTCAGAGTGGGTGGCCTCCTGAGCGTCTACCTGACTATACAGGCTAGCCTAATACGCCCGCCTGCTGGCGGTGGCTCTGGGCCATCGCCCCGTTCGCTTGTAGCCAACAACGCCCCACGGCTCCCCCGGTCTTGAGCCTAACTACATGCCCCAACTCCATCTTTTAAAATACCTGCTCCACAGGACACACACGCGGCTGCGTGCCCCTCCTGCCCCTGTCTCTTATACACATCTAGATGTGTATAAGAGACAGGCCTAATACGCCCGCCTGCTGGCGGTGGCTCTGGGCCATCGCCCCGTTCGCTTGTAGCCAACAACGCCCCACGGCTCCCCCGGTCTTGAGCCTAACTACATGCCCCAACTCCATCTTTTAAAATACCTGCTCCACAGGACACACACGCCTGTTTAAAGATAGGTGGAATGGCTCAAGCTGTGGTTATGACGTAGTTGTCAAAATTAATATTATTATCTGAAATCTAGACTTAATTTGGTTTTTACAAAGTTTTTCAAGTACTGTATTTTCCTATTTCAGCGTATAATCTAAGGTGCCATATTGCATTTAGCATATCTTCAAACTGGTAATATCAGCTTTGGTCAAAAGTTCCAAAACACAAAAAGATGTGTGTGTGTGTCTTCCACCGGTGGAGCTGCAGCTGCCCTAGGGTTTGCCTGTTGCTTCTGTTTTCATAAATATCCTTCCTGAGAGGTGCATGCAGGCATACATACCCTGCTTCAGCCATGCCCATGTGCATGCACGAGTGTACACATAACTGCATTGAAATATATTTCTCTACATATATATTTTCAATTAGTCTAGTTTGCTTTCCTTCATTTGTAACCCAAAATTACCTTACTTTTCACTCCATACCCATTAGATATCTGCATGATAACTGCATTTACCAGTTCCCTTAGGATTCGTGTCCTTTATTTTTGCAAATAACACTGCAGTGGATATCCATGTACACATGGGAAGATGTGGTTTTAGTTATTGTATTATGTTATATTATATTATTTATATTATGTTGCATTGTAATATAGACCCCTGATGAAAGGGTCTATATGTTCCTTATTTGTCCACTTGTTTTTCAGAGTTTACCAGTTTTGTTTCCATTACTTCCCTATAACTTCACCAGCATTATGTCTTATACACATTCTGAATTTAGCCAAATTAAAGTTAAAATATAGAGTAAGATGATGTTGTTCTCTTTTTTCATTTCTCTTATGCTGAATGAAGTTGAGTGTCTGTCTCAGTCACTGTTCCATTTCTGTGAAGAGATACCATGATGAAAGCAACTCTTACAAAAGAAAGCACTTAACTGGGGCTTGCTTACAGTTTCAGAGGTTCAGTCATTATCATCATCATGGAGGCATGGCAGTGTGCAGGCAGACATGGTGCTGGAGAAGGAGCTGAGTTCTACACCCAGATCTGCAAGCATCAAGAAGAGTGACTCAACTGACCTGGTCTGGGCTTTTTGAAACTTCAAAGCCCACCTCCAGTGACACACTTCCTCCAACAAGGCCACACCTCCTAATCCTTTCCAATAGTGTCACACCCTGGTGACCAAGCATTGAAATCTATGAATAAGAATAGCCTCCACAGGCTATTCTTATTCAGACCACCATGGTGTCTTCATATATTTGAAAATAATCCCTGTTTCTTCTCTCAATTGTAGCTAGATCAGTGTTCACACTGCTGTAAGCCACAATAATATATAAAGTAGGATTTCAGCTGATTATGACAGGCTAATACCTGGAAGAAGACAAGGGCCTTCCAGAGGTAAAGCCGAGGCTTAAGGAGCCTTGGTGATATTTGGCTTTTGATTATTAGCCGTTTCCTGCTATGAGTTTCTCGTGTGCTATTGTAGCTTTTCCATCTTTTATTGGGCACCATTTCCCTTCTACTAATGGAATATTTAGATAACCTTCTGCGCTGACAGCTCTGCACAGCCAGAACCCCAGTTCAAGCCTCCCTGTAATTATCGTCATTAGCAGCATCTNCCCAGGACCATCCCCAGAGGGATGAAAGTATCTTATCAGAGATACNTCTGTACTCTCTAGAACAGACTTAAGCATCCAAGACCAAACGAAACAACACCTGTCTCCTAGGTCAGACAGATAGCTTTATTTCTTGTGCAATTTAGGGTAAGACCCTCCTTCCTTACAGCCTTACTAACTTTGTAGACCACTAACTTTTTACCTAACCACTTCTAGGAACGTAGACTGAGTACATAGATCCCCTTTCTGATATACTAACCAATCATTAGCTTTCAATTGACCTCCTCCTTTACCACTCCCATTTTTTGTTTTCACACAGAGGCAGTTTGTATGTTTGNCACCAGAACAGGAAAGGAAAAAATTGAAGGAGAGTAAAGTCGGGTACCTGGTGCTGTATGGTTTATGTGACAACAATGTGGGGATCTACTAAGTTGAGTATAATGCATTAAAAATCAAAAACAGTGTTTACCCCCAACTAAGGAATTTGATTGTCTTTCTCTTTACAGACCTCTTAGAATATGTTATTCAGCCTTGAGTATTACACTTCAAAGGGAACACACTGAAATTAAAGTGCCTTTATTATTTTGCCACCCTACAAAAATGATCACAAATTATGGTTTAAATGACTAAAAGTTAGGAAGCTGGAGAGCTAGCTCAGTGGCCTAGAACACCCACTGCTCTTGCACAGGACCCTAGTTTGTTGCTACCTCCTGTGTCAGCTGGCTCACAGCCACCTGTTAGCCCAGTTNCAGGGCCTCTCATGCCTCTGCCTTCCATGGCACCTACATTCACAAGCACACATCCCCCCACAGACATACATGCATACACATAATTTAAAAAATAAATCAAGATTACAAATTACGGTTCAACATGGGTCTCACTGGGCTTAAAACCATACCTTTTCAGGGTTTTCATACCTTCCTGGAGGCTCTCGAGGAACATCTGGGTTTTTGCTTCTTCTAGCTTCAAAGCCCACCCTTAGACTGTGGGTCTTTCCCACCTTTAAGCCAGCAGGAATTAGTGGGATCCTTATGGTGATACTTTCTTGATAAGTTTTTTTAGGCCTCTCTGCTAATGCAGCAATCCAAATCAAACCAAATAAGACCGGATAGAAAAAGCCCTGGTTTAATGGGTAAAGCATTCCCAGGTGAATCTCCAGCCCTGCAGAGAGGAGACAGGGATGAGAGACAGGAAAAAAACACGTGTCTGTTTTCTGGTTGCAGCTTATATACCCTGTGGGAGTGGTCTTGAGCCTCTCTGGGGGAGGAGCTGTGTTTGGCAGGCTTTGAAGGGGCGGGTTTGGGGAAAGATATGGGGAGGGGAGTTGTGGATCTTCCACCAGAACATTCCAGACTCTTTGGGTATAGAATGCCAGGATGCCAGAGGCTGAGNTGGAGCTCCCACCCAAATACTTCTGACCACAGCTGGGAAGAGTTTGCCATGGATAACAGAGTCTTGTGATTAGATTGGCCCTATCTGAATAATAATGTCATTCCAAGGTTCTTAAACTCAATCCCCATGTACAAAGTCCCTTGTGTAAAGTAACTTTCACAGGTTCTGATGATGGGAACACATCATTCTGCTCATTGCAGAGAGTCACCAGGTTGTGAGGAAGTCAAGTTATACACAGAGAATCAGACTAAGAAAAGCTGAAGACAATTCCAAAGTGCATTTCCTAGAAGACAATAGTATAATGCTCCCAGAGAAGTCAGTGCATTTAGCCCATAGTAGATGGCTGCTACTGCAGCGGCTCCTGGTGAGAACTGCAAATCAGTTTCTCAGGGGCGAAAGCCTACAGCTAAAGAAGCAGCATCATATTATGGAAAGAGATGGCTTGAGTGTCAGAAAAGCACTATTAAATTTATGAGGACTCCTGCATTACTTCACTAGTAAAAAAGGTGGGAGCCGGGCGGTGGTGGCGCACGCCTTTAATCCCAGCACTCGGGAGGCAGAGGCAGGTGGATCTCTGTGAGTTCGAGGCCAGCCTGGGCTACCGAGTGAGTTCCAGGAAAGGCGCCAAAG
>LZPO01044194.1:742521-761394 GCA_001675575.1 Neotoma lepida
TGTGTGTGTGTCTATGCACATGCACATGTGTGTGCACCTGTGCTCCTGTGCATACTCATGCATGTGCCATGATACATGTGCAGACGGAGGACAACTTGCAAGAATCAGCTTTCCNTTCCTTTTATGGGTCTGGAACTGGAACTCAGGTTGTCAGGCTTGCTGAGAAGTGCCCTCACCTGGTCTGCACTGAGCCAGAGAAAAAGAGCATTCTACACACAGAGAGACAATGTTGTTCACAGATCTAAACACAGAGCTGCAAAGCTGTGGAAAGAAAATACAGGAAAATGTTTGTGCAATCTTGAGGGAGACACTAAAAGAACTAAGAAGAAATGCGCGTATGCACTTATGCAGGACTTGCGGGGCTTTAATATGTTAATGTTTCTAAGAAGTGGGTCACATAGCATTTCCCAAAGCAAACAGAATCATTTTCTTCCATCTGGAGCCTTGGTTTGACTGACCTTGCCCTGCCCTGTCACTGTCCATCAATCTCCAGATTGTTAGCTCTTTGCTTCACCCTGACTACTGAATTTTCAGTTGTAGGTTCTAGTTGCTTACAAGCCTTTGACTGACAGCTGTGTACATGCCTGGTTTCCATGGCACCCGGTTCCAGTCACCACTGATCTAATTCTTCCTACTCTTGCTGACCAGGGGTTGGAGTTTTGTGGAGGATGAACTGTCATGTGTCTTGTTCTTTCTCTGTAAGAAGGAGGTAGAGGAGTAGAAAAGGAGATGAGAACCAGAGATGAATTTACCTTCACCTCATTTGGCTCTGAACCTCCATATGAGCTATGGAGCTCATCTTCTTCAGGGAAGGAGATCTTAGAAATTAAAACAGTATGTAAGTCAGCAGGAACACAAGAGGGGAATAAGGTTTAAGGGCATGGCATTATAATTGCTCCAGGCAGATTTGTTGTCCTTTTTGTTTTCTGTTTTATATTCAACTTAGTCTGGCATTTTCGTACATGCATATATTGCATTCTGATTACTCTCACCTTCTCTTATCCCCGCCCCATCAACTCCCTCCCTAGAAGTCCCTTTCTTACCTTCATGTCTTTTTTGTTTTGTGACCCATTGAGTTGAACCAGGATTGTTTGCTGAGCACATGGAGTGCGGAGCAATATCCATTGGCTACAACTGCAGACAATGACTACTCTTCCCCCAGCATCCATCACTTGTCAATACTTTCCCAGGATGGAGTAAGGATGTGTGAGCCCCTCCCTAACCCATCACTGACTACTGAGAGACTCAGTCTGTACTCTGTGCAGGCACTGTAGCTGCTGTGAGTTCATGATTATAGTGGGCGTGTCATCCCAGAAGACAGCATTTCACAGCCCTCCTCCCTGTCCTTTAGCTGTTCCATTCTTTCCTCTCTTCTCCATCTTCTGTGATGTTCCCAGGTCAGCCTGGAGCTCACTCTGTGGCTCAGGCTGGCCTTGCAGCAGCCTGTGTTCCTCATCTTCCCCAGGGCTGGGATTACAGCNAGGAGCCACCGTGCCCAGCTCTCTGGCTTGTATTTTTGAAATTGTATTTTGAAATTTTTGTACTTTCAAATAACTTGAAATTGCCAAGCTAGAATTACAGCACATGTTTATAATCCTAGCGCTGAGGAGTATGAGGCTAGCCTGGGCTATGTAACAAGACCCTGTTTCAATAAACAAATAAAATTGAACCACCATAATAGAGAACTACTTTTCCTGAATATGGAAAACTATAACAGCCAGATATGGAAATGTCATCTGTGTTATTTATTTGGTGACATTATTTACTGGGCACGAGAAAACACGAGGTACAACGGAACCCACTCTAAGTTTTTATTAGGGAAGGGAAAGGGTAGAGGTGGGTAGGCCTACCAGAAAGAAAGGTACTGAGTGTGGGAGAGAGAGAGAGGTGTACTCTATCTCTGGCAAGAGAGCAGAGATGGGGTAGGTCACCTCTTGAATGCATATGGGCTTACGTAGCTACGTCACGCATATGCATAGATTATGTGATCACACTACATGCAGATTATGTGACCATGCCGTGCACGGATTCCATAGGACATAAGGCCCTGGAGTGACTAAGCATTTTGCCTGACTGCTGACAGCGCATGTGCAGTCATGTGACTCCAGAAGAGGCTAGGAATAATAACATTCCACCCTTTTTGTTATTATAAAAAGTAAGGGGTTAGGAGTGGAGGGTGAACGTGAATGGGGGCGCCGGGTCTCTCAGAACTGCTTCTAGCTGACCTGGTAGGTGTTGGTTAATTTTTGGGAGTTAGGGAGGGAGCTTTTTCCAAAGTAGCTGGTCCTCCTGAGGTAGCTGGTTATCTCTGCTGCTGTTTTGAGCCCTGTGGAATCGTTCAGCGCTGTTTGGATCTGACAGCTTAGACTCAACAAACTGAAGTGGATCTGATCTGTCTGTCCAAACCGACACCCTGGATCTCAGAAGANTTTTTAAGTTTACAAAGGAGGCAAATTTTAGACATATTAAGAAGCAACCAAAGGNAATTTAAAATCCTGAGCTGGTAGCTATGATATTATAGTGTTTAGTACTCTGCTATCAGAATTTTATTGGTTAGTATTAAAGTTATGGAGTCATGTAGTGAGAAAGAGAGAGAGAGAGAGAGAGAGAGAGAGAGAGAGAAAGGAATCTGGAACATGCTTTATTATTGTTATTATTATTATTAATTGGCTTCCTATCTTCACCTGAGACAACCTTAAGGCATCTGTTTCCTTTCCTTATCTCAGTATCACTTCAGCATCCAGGAGACACAGGTGATTGATTGCTGAGGGCATTTAACAGTAATAAACTGTTATATTAAAGTCTGTTTTAGCAGAGTCCAGACTCTTTTGAGTCTAGGGGTGTGAATTCCTCTGGAGTGTTACTGTTTCTTACTGCCTGGGTGTATTTGATGGTCCTTGCGCCTCCAGCTCTATGGCTGATGGTGGTCCTGTAACCGTCAGCTGAGTAGTTAATTAGAAATTTGAATATGTTATTAGAGATACAGAGGGAAACTGATGAAGCAGAATGTGGTTGNTAGAGACAGGAGAATGTAGGGGGGTGAATCAGGAAGAAAAACATACGGGGTTCCAATCCAGTGAGATTGAGTACAGTTGTGGGATGAAGCCTCATTCTTCTGGAATTGGAGACAAGGCAGTTGATCTCAGTGTCCTCTGGAACTTAAGAGAGCAGGACCCTGTTTGTGTCACCGTGTATGAGGAGGAGTTCCCCTGGGCTTGGGGTGGGGTAAAAGGCTAGGAGGAGGAGAGGAGCTGCTGGTGAGTCTGGGATCAGGCAAATGGGGGGAGCAAACAAAATGGAAGTTCCTACCTTGGCTAAAAAAATGTCTTCCCATTGGGGCACAGGGCAGGTTGGNATGACCAAATATGTGTGGTAAGAGGGATACTCCTGAAAATACAATTAAGTGGTGGGGTCTGATGAGGTAGTAAGACTGTCCCCCTACCCCGGCAATAGGGAGAGGAGAAGGAGAGGTGGGTCCCCAAAACTCCCTAAGGACTGAGTTAGTGCCCTGGTGTCCACAAGGAAGGAAGTGGATCACCCCAATATTGTAATGGCCACCCAAGGCTCCCTGTGGGAGGTACCAGTTGTTGGACTGGAGCCTGGGCACCTTCAATGGTCCATGGCCAAACCTAGAAGGTCTGCTGGAGGGTGGTCTGCGTTTGATGTCCCCATGCCACAGGTGCATGGGGGCAGTCAACTGACCAGTGTCCCTCTTGGTGGCACTTTGGACATGGTCAAACATGGGGCAGGAAAAGGATGAGCCCAGTGGCCTTCTCAACCACATTTAAAACAAGGACCTGGGGGCCCTCAAGCAGCCAGTCAGATGGCTTTGGCCGGCACTTAGTGTTCCTATTTATGGGCTTTCTTATCTCTCTCATGGTACACCTTAAAAGCCAGCACTAAGACTTCTGCCTGTGGGGTCAGGGGCCCTCTCTCTAAATGCTTAAGTTTGTTCCTGATGTCAGGGAAGCTTTGCAAAAAGAAATGGGTCATAAGAAGCTGTCTGCCCTCTGGGTTCTCAGGATCTAGATTAGTATACTGTAAGAGGGCCTTTGTAAGTCCTTCTAGATATTGAGATGGATTCNCTTGTCTGTCCTGAACTATGTCTTAAAGCTTTTCATAGTTTACTGGTTTGAGGGCAGGTCATAAAATTATCCCTAGCTAGGGAGCCACATGTGGTGTTATAATCCCACCATGGATCCTGGTTGTGGACNGCCTCAGCTCTGGGAGGATGTGCTGCGTTAGTCTGGTGGACCTTGTCTTTGTTCCTCAGGAAGTAGGTTGTTAGTTAGGATCATGTATCTATCATGAAAGGTGATACTATAGGATCGGGTGATACATTGGAATTGTTTAATAAAAGAGGTAGAGTTGGACGTATAAGAACACAGTTTCTTTTCTATCTGAGAGAATTCTGCCAGAGAGGAAGGGACATGTACCTTAACCAGTCCATCCAACCCAGCTACCTCTTGCAAAGGGAGGATTGCCGCTGGGTTGGTTTGACTGGGATAGGGTTCCTTAGCAACTCGAGAACTTGTGACAGAAGGAGTAAAGATGAGAGCCAGAGTCAGGCGGTTGGAGAGGCCCAGTATCAGGGAGGAGGAAGGGACTGGAGGAGCTGAAGGAACAGCCACTGGAGGAGAAGGAGCTGGAGGTCGGAAAGGNGGGGATTCATTAGCAGGGTCTACAGTAGTAGTAAGAGGTTCCTCTGGTTCAGGTTGCATAGCTAGGAGCATGTGGGCAGGTGAATCAAGAGAGAGGGTTTGGCGCTGAGATAGAAAAAAGCTTGGATACAAGGTAACTCTTTCCATTTCCATTCACTGACAGAAGTTAGATAACTCCCGAAAAGTATCAGGGTTCAAGGAGCCATTAGGTAGCCATTTTTTAATTGTTATCTAAGGGATATTTAGGCCATTTTTTTTAGTGCAGAGATGGATAAGCTTAGAAGTCTGTAAGTAGGGCATTAAGCTGAGAGGTTCCCAGAGGAGATGTGGGGCTTCTGGGATTGGAGGCCTTAAATGGCTGTGGCAGAGAGAAAAAATAAAATAAAAAAACATAAACAAGATCCAATGGCTATAATATCTCAGGCGTCCCAGAGATTAAGTGAGGATCGATAATGGCACAAGTTGCTTGGTGTTCTATAAAGCAAAGAGTGAGGGCTGGGTGGTAGCCCGAGGACGAGGGTCCGAGAGACAAGAAAATAACAAAAACGAGGCTTCAGACATCAGTCATGGGGAATAACCAGGGGTGATAGTCAGCAATGGGGGCCAACTGTACCCGCTAAAGACTGTGGATGGGGGTACCCCCAGTTCCAAGGATACCAGAGGGACACTGGACGATCAACAGTCCTCCCCACGGGTCCAGGGAGCTGTTGACGGTGACTGTTGAGGGGAAACTCACCAATCGAAGTAGCACTGGTGTTGTATGAAGTGATCCGGTGGCCGGCAGATGGAAAGTGGCCAGTTGCAGATGAACCAACCTTGGTTCAGGATCCAGGCGCAGGGTGCTGGGAGGGCCTATCTGAGTTACGGCACCAATGTTATTTATTTGGCGACGCTATTTACCGGGTGCGAGAAAACACGAGGTACAATAGAACCCACTATAAGAGTTTTTATTAGGGAANGGAAATGGTGGAGGTGGGTAGGCCTACCGAAAAGAAAGGTGTGGGGGAGAGGTGCGCCCTACCTCTGGTGAGAGGGAGGGGGAGCGGGGAGCAGGTAGGTCACGTTGAGCATGTGAATATGGGCTTATGTAGCTACACTATGCGTGCGCATAGATTTCGTGATCACAATCTGACTAAACCTTTTTAGGGAATATACAAGCTTCCCCTGCTACAAAAAAGTATGTGTTTATGCATATGCATACATATGCACGTGCTTGACTTGTTTATTTGTGTGCATGCAAACACTCAAACATCAAAATGTACTGTTCATTTAACCATCTGTTTCCTGACTTCTTTATTCTGGAAAATGGGATAATAATATCTCACACTGCCTTGCTCATAAAACAATCAATGTAACTAACCAGGTAATACACTCCTTCAACCCTATGTTTAAAGAGTACATCTTGAGTGCTGTGATGTGAGAGTGGTTTCCATAGCAAAGTGGTGTGACCAGTCTTGTAAAATTAATTTCAAAACACACTGGCAGCACAAACTCAGCAGAAGCAGTTTACACAAGATATTCTGCAGCCATCAAAGACAATTACAGGACACCTGGGAAGCCTAGGCCAACCCTTTTCCTACGTCTCAATGCATACAATACAGAGTAAACATACCATTTGCAGCGGGCCAGAAAAACACTTGGACAAACAGGCAGAGTCAGGATGGCTGCACAGATGACACTTTAGAACTTGAAAAACAATTTGGGGCTGGCATTAAGAGCAGATGTCAGGTAGAAGGGCACGTAGCACAGGGAGCAGGGGCTGCTGGACACTTCACGGAAAGGTTTCTCACAGCCCAGCACTTAGTAACACTCTTTTCCCAAGCAGCCTTAGGTTTTTTTAGTTGTTGTTGCTGTTGTTGTTGTTGTTGTTGTTGTTGTTGTTGTTTTTTGGTGGGGGCAGTTAAGACAGGGTCTCTCTACATAGCCCTGGCTGTATTGGAACTCAGTATGTAGACCAGGCTGGCCTTGAGCTCACAGAGGTTCCTCTGCCTCTGCCTCCCAAGTGCTGGGACTAAAGGCATGTGCCACCAGGCCCAGCTTCTAGCTTTTCTTATAATCACACAGAAGGTGTAGGAATAATTGAATCCCACACCAGGCTGTTGGCCCCTTGTCCTTCCAGCTTTCGGAATTCANTGATATGGTGGGAGTGGTGGGAGCCCAAGGGATGACATGTATCCAGGAAGTTCTTCTCTCTCAGGTTTCCTGAAACAACAAGGGAGTCATAGACTAGATAACAGACTCATCAAGGGAATAGCACAGCAGTCACCTGACCTGAGGGTGTGTGACTCAGTGGTGATATGTCTACTTAGCATGTGCAAGGTCCCTAGGCTTAGTCCCCAGGTCCAAGTCCAAACCCATCCAAACAAAGTGCTAACTGAGGCTTGGAGGGAGAGCTCAGTGCCTGGACCAGACATTCAGATCCCAGCACTCACCATAAGCAGTCAGGTGTCCCTACAGTGCCTGTAAACCCAGCTCCAAGGAAGATAGAGAGACAGGAGGATCACTGGGGCTTGCTGGCTTCTAGCCTTGCCCAGGGTGAGCTCCAGATCCTGCCTCAAAGGAATAGGTGATAGACAAGGACAGCCTATACTGTTTTCTGGCTTCTAGGCGCGCGCGCACACACACACACACACACACACAGAGAGAGAGAGAGAGAGAGGGGAAAGAGAGAGAGAGAGAGAAAGAGAGGCTACCTACCCAATCTATTCTCTGGAAAGTGATTAGCTAATAAAATTTATAATCATAGAAAGCAAGAGGCTTACAGGGCTGCTTCAAGAAACTGCACAGAGAATTTACCAGATCGTTTTCTTCTGGGAAAGGGCGGGGGGCCCTAGGGAGACAGTTCAGCAGACAAGAGGGATCACAGCTCTTGTAGAGGACCCATAATTGGTTCACACCTCCTCTACTTCCAGCTCCAGGGGGTCTGATGCTCTCTGAGCATGCACACAGATGGCATGCATTCACATAGATACACAATCGTACACAAATAAAAATAAACTTTAAAAAAGAAATATGACAGACACATTAGAAGCAGTTAGTAGCAACTGGGGAATTATCAGCATGTAGGTGAGTATTAATAGAGCTGATTTTCTGATTAAGGGAAACTAATTGATTAGAAGATGTTATGAAAGTCTTGCAACACAGTGCAGAAGTTACCATTGTTCTGTAGTATGAATTTTTCAGCTTGATAATCTTTGATTTCTAGCATTTCTTCTTAGTTTTCCTTNTATTTTGCTTTCTCTTGTCAATTTCCCCATTTGTACATTCTTCCNTTTCCTACTTTCCTTTAACAGAGGACATTGTTATAATGGCAGTTACAAAAGTTGGTATATAAGTTAAAAGTCTTAACACTAGGATAGGGGTCCTGGTGGCTCAGTCAGCAGGGTGCTTGCCTTCTAAACAGGAGGACCTGGGTTTGAGTCCCAGAACCCATATAGAAGTGTTGGAGGTATGGTGGCACACAGTTGCAATCACAGGATTAGAGAGAGGCCATAGAGACAGAGGATCCCTGGGCCTCATTGGCCATCCAGTCTGGCCTAATTGGTGAGCTGTGGGCTTATGAGAGACCTTGTCATAAAGGACGTAGATGACACTTAGGTTGTCCTTACAGGGGCATGTGTACCAGCACACATGTGCACCCATATAAACATATACCCATAAATGTACAACTGTTCATCATAAAGTTTTACTGAGTACTAATTTCTTAAAAAAAAAAAATCCAACCTGTTTAATTTAAAATAACTTTGAACAGGACTAAAAGCATATTAAAAATAAAATATATGCATCAAAAGCACAAAGAATGCAGAAATGAGATGATGCATGAGATAGATGGTAATAAATTAAAAACTGATTCTCAAAGTATGCTCTGCCGACCACAACCATAGCATTAACTGAGATCTGTTCAAGATGCAGTTCCCAGGCTTTTCCACACAAGACCCAACTGAATCAGAATATTTAGGGATAGGACACAATAGTCTTGGCTTTTGATCCATGCTAGCACTCATAAACTGCAGCTTTAGAGCAGAGCCTTGGAAGCTTGCTCAACAGAGGACCACAGTACTGCGGGCTCTGTGGCCCATGTGGTCTCTGCAGCAGCTACTTAGCTGCCGTTTTAGAACAGAGGCAGTGATGGGCCACACGTGACTGTGCAAAAGGCCATTTAAACAGAAAGAGGGAGGGAGAACAGTGACACTGAAATGAAAAATGAAATATTAAAATATACATTGGGGCTGGAGAGATGCTCAGTGGTCAAGAGCACTGGCTGCTTTGGCAGAGGACCCAGATTTGGTTCCCAGCACCCACATGGCAGTTCACAACTGTCTGTAACTCCAGTTCCAGGGGATCTCATGCCCTCTTCTGGATTCCTTGGGCCCTGCACATAGGTAGTCGATAGATGGACATGCAAGACACTCAGACACATACAATTTTAAAATAAAGTACTGCAAAATGATATACATTGTATGCACATATGAAAATACCATAATTAAACCAGTTATTTTATATATTAATATATTCCACTAGAAAACAAGAATACAGATTGTCCTTGCTTTGCAGAGTACCATAGAACCATAATGATCAGGCAGGCTGGACCTGCGCAGAGCACGGTTAAGAATCAATGGTGATACAGGTGTGATGGTACATATTTGTAATCCCACCACTCAGGAGATGGAGGCAGGCGATGGTGAGCTTGGTTCAAGGCTGACCTGGGCTACATTGTCAGCCCTTGTCTCAAAAGAAAAGGTAATTTGGTGAAAATTATGATTGTTTTATGACCCTTAATTAAGAAAATCTAAGCATCTTGGTGAGGGTTGGGGGAAGACACTTTATTGTATTAGAAAGCTGCACCAGGGAATTCTAGAGATGAGAGAAATGTCGTAGAAATGGCTTTTGGTGGTAGTTACATGGGTCAACACTCATTTTACTGAATGTGTGAGAGCAGGCATGTATGTAAATTACACGTTGATCAAAGATTTTTTTAAGTATAAAATAGACGTCTGGNACAAAATCTGCAGTTTGCATTCATGGATAGCTTATTATATTTAATAGATTATGGGATAACTCTTCAAATTCAGGAAGAGGGTGGGGGGCCCTAGGGAGAAACAACAGCAGGGTCACATAGGGTGGTAGGCTGGAAGAAGGTGNAGTGCCCAGAGTGACTGTCAGCCTAGGATGAATGAGGAATGGCTTGACATGATGCCTGAGCACTGTGAGGATGTCTCTTCCATACTTCCGTGCTTAAGTGTGTGTTCTCTCCTCCTGAGAACATTGAGCATAGGATTTCAGATCCAGCTTATCCAGATGATGTTCTGTTTGCTGAACTAACTTTGCTGTCTTCAAATGCTCTGTTTCCAAATAAGGTTGTTCTGTTAGTGAACTCTCTTTCTCTGCAGCAGAGCACCTGAATCAACTTACTAAGGGAAAGGTCTGCTTTGGCTACTGGTTTTGAGGCTGTAACCCGTGTTCACTGCAGTGGCATGGTCGGGGCACAGCGAGAGCGTGTAGTGGAGAAGCCTGTTCATCTCAGCGCCAGCAAGCTGGAGTAAGCAAGAGGATGGCCATGGGCGTTCAGCATTGCCTTTGATGGCATCCAAACTGGAATGGCTGGTGCATTCCTCCTTTTAATAGAAATAATAGAAACTCACAACAAACATCCTGCCTCATGACTCAGGTCCTGGGTGAGAAACCTCATATCACTAGTAATGGCAGACAGGACAAAGCATATTGAGCCAGAGGCTGTGTCTGACCTTTTCTCCAGCNTTCTTCCTCTTTGGCACAGTACCGGGAGTGACCATGAGACTGATTTCAGGTTCTAGCCCAGGTGGACCTGTACCACCAGGCAGGATGTCTGTTCTGTATTTCTGTTCTTTGTATTAAAAGGAGCAATGCACTGTGCTGTTAAATCTTTATTAAGTATACTTCAAGGGATTTAGATGCTTTCTACAGGTGTGAGCCAAGTTGTCTGTAGTTGGGATGCTATGAAATTCTGTGGATACACCAGTTTTTCTCTTACTGTATAATGATATTATCATAAAATTACTGGCTTAAAAAAATCCACTTATTACCTCACTTATGGGGCATGGCCTAGCTATGCCCATCTCCTTAGGTATTTCTATAGCTTCAGTGAAGACTGTTGCCAAGGCTGAGTTCCTTCTCCCCTGTAGGTCTAACTAGGGGAATTGTGGTAGGTAGTACATTCCATTCCTGTGATTATGGGTTATGGTTATCAGACTGAGAGTTTCTGGTCTCCCCCTGCCCCCGCCCGACACACACACCTTCTTTTTTCCTGCCAGATGAGGAAGTCTGCCCTCAGCTCATAGAGGTCACCTACACTTTCCTGCCATGTGGAATTCCCCAACATGGTCACATGCTTCCTCGTAGCTATCGTGAGAGAGAGGGAGGTGGCAGACAGGTGCCATGGTTTTATGACAGTCATATAATTATGTGCATATAGTCATGTTCATCCCAGCACCTTTACTTGCCCTGTTAAAAGGAGCAAGTCCTGTTTACACTCAAGGACAGAGGACCACAGGGGGAAGTATGGACCACAGAAGTAACCTTAGGAGTTTGTATGCCACAGAGACCTAGAGATCTGGAAATCTGCATGGGGTGACATTGGTGCCTTATCCACGGTGGCTTCTTTACCNAAAACGCCNTTGCAGTGTCCTTTTCTCTTTCCCCCACTGTGCTGTAAATGGATGATTGCCAGTAGAGTGCTTTTTAATGACCAGAAATGGGACAATTAAACCAGAAGGACAAAGGATAGCCCTTCACTGTCAGCACTGATATGTGCTGTGACTAGAAACAGCTAGGTGTACATGCAGCTAGTCTGTCCTCCACAAAAGCTTCCTGTGGATGAGCAGCCCAAGGCACTGTTTCTAACAGCCTAAACAGCCCATTTCTACAAGGTCAAAGATACAGGGAGGGAAGCTGTAGTCTTTGTCTTAGTAGATGTGCTAGATCCCAAGTTCGCCCCATACAGGTATTTACTCACTTACTTAGTAAATCCCTATTAAGTACTTCCTACATGCTTTCTGTTNCCAGATGTATGGCATGTGCAAGANTGCCACCATTACTTCTGTCCCTGCTGCAGGTGTTGACAGGCAAATGCTATGCCTCATATCTGCCAGCTGGTACCTAAGTAGAAAGGACTAGCGAGTGAGGGGAGGCAGAGACGCCCTTGTGTCACATATGGCAGTAGGGACCATCNGATGGGCCCATGACCCCAGCCCTTTTATGTCCCACTAGCTGGGAATGTGGTCAGCCATTAAGTAGTTACTTCCTTCAGGCTTTTCTTTCAGGAATTCAGTGTCATCCCAGGCCCTGCAGCTACTTGAGGCCAGTCTGGGGAACATGAGATGCAATTTCCCAACAATGGCAGTATTACTTGAAGTTCCTTACAAGATATGTTCCCTTCGGCCTACTGCTCTTGGCACTGTGTGAACGCCTGTTTACTTAGGCACCAAGGTAGGATATTGCAGTACAAACACCATAAAACAAAGTGATCTCAGCCACTCTGCAAGCAGAAAGTGCTATCTCTCTGTTTCCATTTCTTTAGTTCGTGCTCAATTGAGCATTTTTCTTATGAGCTTTGTAGCTTTTCATTGTGACTTAACTGGAGGTGACCCTTTTCCTCTTCGATCTCATTCCTACATATACCCACTTTAATGATTCTTTTTATTTTTTTAATTAACAATTTTTTTCATACATTTTAGTCATGTATTCCCATCCCCCAACTCCTCCCAGATCCTTCCCACCTCCCTAATCTCTCAAGTTTATCCCTTTATCTTAATGATTTTTGAACTTACAATTGTACAAATTGGTTGGGTTTTTTTTTTTTTTGACATTTTGTCAAGTTTGTAAATTCTTCCAAATAAGCTTTTCTTCTTAGTATGTAGTTACCACCGCCCATTGTAACGTCCTTACCCACACTCTTTTCAAATCATACAGTTTAATTTCCATAGCTTCTCTAAAATATTCCCATGTGGTTTCACGAAAATTATCCCTGGACTCAGTCGTCGGTCACTTCAGGCCTGGTGCTGATTCTGAGACGCAGTGGTGGCAGAAGGAAGCAAGTGCCTCTTTCTTCCTCCTGTCCTTCAGCTTCAGGCCACCTGATATACAGTCCAGTTCAAGGTACAGCCTGTCGTGATGGGACAGTCACAGCAGCAGGNGCTTGAAGACAGAGCTACAGCCAGGAGCCAGAGAGGGACGAGAGTGNGCTCTGAAGTGTGTTTTTTTGATAGTTTTGAATTGAATTTTCCTCGGGACAAAAGAGCAGATTCATGTTTCTGCATGGATGGGAGACCAGAGATTATGCACATGTGTAATTTAACAAAGCCATTTAAGGCTGTTCTGTGTAGCTTACTTGAGTTTTTGCATATTGCCTTGTTAACCATCATTCAGGATTCTCGGATAACTTAGCTAGATGTTAACTCACTTTACTTCTCTGACAATGATTCTCAGGTAATATTAGCACATTGCACTTTCCTTTCAATTTTGAAAGTATTTCAAGAATGTTTTTCAGGTTTGTAGCAGGTATCAGCAATGAATTCTCTTCCTAGGTTCAGATTGCAACGAGACATGTGTAGGAGATATATAAAGGCGCTTGCCTTACATGTAGGAGCCTGTAGTGGAGCTGTTCCAGAAGTGCAAATTTGGCATGATCTATGACTGTTTCATAGTCCAGCTAAGCAGTGAGCACCAACAAATACTCCCCTGGGGGAAATATACTCAAACTTCCTAAATCACA
The DNA here is from genome assembly GCA_001675575.1 of Neotoma lepida. Classification (NCBI taxonomy): domain Eukaryota; kingdom Metazoa; phylum Chordata; class Mammalia; order Rodentia; family Cricetidae; genus Neotoma; species Neotoma lepida. The sequence continues at coordinate 755,932 of LZPO01044194.1, forward strand.
ACTTTTCTTGTAATGTGTGACTGTGTGTATACGTGTGTGTGTATGTGGGTGGTGGGTATAGATATGTATATATGGGGGGTACACATGCTAGTGTACGAATGTGGAGGCCAGAGGATGGCTTTGGGTCCTCCTTACTCCTTTGAGACAGGGCCTCTCACGGAGCCTAGGCTAAGCTAGTGGCCAGCAAGCCCTTCCTCCATCCCTGTGTTTCCATCACCACAGTGCTAAGGTTAAAAGCAACACCCATACCTGGCTCTGTTATGCAGGTCCTGGAGTCTGAACTCGATCCCTCACACTGTGCAGAAGGGCTCTGTACTTCCTGAGCCATCTCTTTAGCCCCCTCAACATTTGATAATTATAGTCTGTTTTACCTGTCTTTGTGTTTATTTAATGAAAGATACTTTAAGACACCAGTCTGTTTTCTAGAGGATACACATTTCAAAGATACACATTTGGTACAGAGCTCTGAGTGATTTAGTATACTAAAAGNGTGCTAAAGGTGTGGAGTCTTTTTCAGGTCAGTGCCGCCATCATGAGTGCTTTTCAGGAGGACCGTGCTTTGCTGATTTTAATTTCAGGTCTGATACTATCTCACAGCATTCATCATAGTTGTTTCTGAATTGGAGTATTCCCCATGAAGTTAGGTAGGCTTTAGCTGAAGTCCATTCAGGGCAGTAGCAAGCCAAACCACCACCACGGTGGGCCTGGGACACACCTGCATTGCCAGGGGAGGTGCTGTAAGATGGGCCTGAATGGCTGGGGGTCCACTTGAAANCNAATGTTCATTTTGTTGTCATAGAGACCAGGAACAGAGACCATGACTAAAGTGTGTAAGCAATGGCTTCCACTTCTACCTTTTAGGGCTGCCTCCGAATGAGAAAAATGAGCATATTGATATTCAACAAAGCAAAGGTGGTCTGTGGTGACTGTTTCTACTCCCAAATTCAGTGTTTCAGGGAAAGTATTCTTTAGCCTTTAAATTCCATCCTCCCCCAAATTCTGTATGTAAAGACATATTAAGAAAACTACTGGTAAGCCAGGCAGTGGTGGCGCATGCCTTTAATCCNAGCACTCGGGAGGCANGGGCAGGTGGATCTCTATGAGTTCGAGGCCAGCCTGGTCTACAGGAGTGAGTTCCAGGACAGGCTCCAAAGCTACACAGAGAAACCCTGTTTCAAAAAACAAAAAACAAAAAACAAAAAAACAAAAACAAAAACAAAAACAAAAAGAAAACCTACTGATATCCATCCTCATTTTTTTTCACCATGTCTCCCTAAAATGGGAGCTGTGGTGGGCTGTGCTGCACAGTGAAGCACAGATTGATGCTTCCTCTCCAACAAGGGCATGGCCAGACTGAGACAGTGATGGCCAGGGGTGGCTCTACAGCACAGGAGAGCTGGGATGGAGGCTTTGCTAAGTGTTGGCAGATGAAGGAAAATGAATACATTCTTATGAGAATTGAGAAGGAAGCCCTCAGGTCTGGCATGTCTCCTCAGGACCAGCACCACTTACATCACAGTAGTTTCTGCATCTCCGAATCTCCCAGGAGACGAGCTGCTGTCAGCTTCCATCACCGCAGGCCGGTTGGACCTCTGCCTGGTAGTGCATGGTGTGCACCTTCGTTTTATTGCTGTTTGCACACTTTTGTTTCAGTAGTATCATAACATTATGCTAATATTTTCTCTTTTGTTAGTTTGTAGATTTTAAGACAAAATAAAAAAATTCTCCAGCCTCAGTTTTAGGGTTCCTTCCAGATCCTTGATTTCCTGAGACATTAATTCTTAAAGTGTCTAGACTAACCATTGCTTATTTACATAATCTAGGAAATAATCATACAACACCTCATAGCAGTACATACAATTGGGACACAAATTAAGATGCAGTAACAGGGTCTCGAAAGATTTGGTGGCTCAGAGAAGGAAGACTGTCACATGACTCTCAGGTAGGTGTTCTGGGCAGACAGCTTTGCTTGTTTGCCTAGAATGCTTTGCAGCCCGGGTTACTGCTGCTGTGTTGTTCTCTGTTGTCTAGGATCTCATGAACATCTACACGGCAGAGGCTGGGTCAGTGTGGAGCTGATGGGAGGCTCCAGGAGACGTGTCAGGCTTCATCTTCCACATATCTCTCTGTAGATCTTACTCATGTGGTCACATCTACAGTGCATAAAGAAATTTTTACAGCAGTAGCCATGTACCACATAAAGTTTCAGATGTGATAATGGGGGTGCCAAAGAGTCTCTAATGGAAGAAAGAAGACTGGATATTGGGGGACAATAGCTACCACTGTGTTTCCGTTATGATTGCCAACTAGCTTTAACTTCTTTTTTACAATGTTCATATTCCAGTGATATAGTCTGAAACTAGGAGCTATAACTCATCCCCATGGGTGGCCAGCAGCACATGTTAAGATATCTTGGACATAGATGGACTGCCATAGAAACTGCTTGTGTGGTTTTCAGGGCGTCTATANACCGCTGAGCCACTTGCCAAGCACTTGCTCCCTTTTCTCCACCTCTTACTTAAGTTACGTGCAACACTTTAACCCTCAGCCTTGCTGAGACCAGACTGGAACCTCTGAAGTTGTTAGAGCAGAAGTAGTTTTAACCACCAGCAGTTTCTGTCTGTTACTAGTAGAGACAAGACTACCCTATTTTGGCAGGGCGACTGTATGTAACAGAAGACCAAGAGCTTTCCTGTATGGCTTTGTTACTTGGTTATAAGTTTATTGTCTGAACATAGAATACAATTCTATTAAGGAGTGAATATTAAAATGAATTTTGAGATTTTTGCATGCTGTCTTCTTTGTTCCCTTATTGTTGTCAACTATAAGGAGAGGACAGTGGTGGTAATTGTGACTCTACAGTTAGAGCCTGTTTGTGGAGAGTTGTATAAAGCTCATTTTAAAAACAGTCCATACTTCCTTGATTCAGCATTTGTATCTTATAATAGTTAAGACTTCTAATTCTTGTTTTGGAATATTTGTATGCTATGATCTCACCTGAAGGATGCTTTTTATTTTATGAGCCAGAATCTCATGGAGCCTGAGCTAGCCTCGAACTTACTATGTAGTCAAGGATTACCCTGAACTTCTGAGCCTCCTGTCTCTGCCTCCCAAGGACTGGGATTAGAGGTGTGCAGCACCACACCTCATGCTTTGTGATCTTACACTGAAGTGGAAAGTACTAATATGTGCCTTACCAATAATTGTTCCCACTCTCTCCTGTCTATTTTCTCCAAATTCTTCCTCTGTGCAGACCAGTTCCACTCTACCCTCTTACTGTAACTGGCTATAACCACCCTGCTCAAGTGATCATTCTGTTAGAAAGAAAGAAAGACTTAATCCAGGCCCTTGCTAGGAGGATGGCAGTGCAAACTGGGAGTGGTGGAGCAGACTGCAACATAAGGATAGGGTGTGTTTGTGTAAGGACAAGCCTTTATTCCCTTTACAAACATCACCATGCCAAAGACAAGCAAATCACAAGAACAGGCTGTAGTCTTGACTGGGAGGAGCAGATTTCAACCTGCCTTCAGCCTCACCTGCCATTCCCAGAGCTCTTTGCTGAGGCTCAATGTGAGCACCTTTGTGTTTCATATATTTTCCTCCATGGGCTGATGTTTTCCCTAAGGCACATGGGCACATTTGTCTAAGGACCTGCTCTGACCTCCCTGTGCCAACAGAGGACAGTAGAGAGCACCACTCTAGGCTAACCTAGTCTCAAACTGGTACTTCTCAGTCCCCAGGTGACTGGGGAGACAAAACTTGGGGGACCTTCTCAACTGTAAGAGGAGCAGTTGCCAGGATACAGGGTATGTTGAGAACCAATGTATACTCGTCTCATCAAAACTCATTGATGCCATAAACTGGCCTTTTCATTGTTGGAGTTCCCCTTTGTAAAACTCACTTTTAAGGGCTGGTGTGTAGCTAGCTCAGTGGTACAGGGCTTACCTAGCATGAACAGGCGCAGGGTAGGGACAGCGCTTGAATCCCAGCATCACAAGAATGGAGAAGTTTATCTTGAATTGTTCCTCCCCAGATGATGGGATACAGGCCTCTGTGGGGAGAGGGGAAAGGGCAATGGATTTTGAAAGTCTGGTTTTCACTGTACTACAGGATTTAGACACAGCTAGAGTAGATGAACCAATCACCTTAGGGACTTACTTTTCTTACCTATAAAATGGAACTAGTATCAACCTACCTATGTACTTTGTGAACTGTAAAGTATATTATTTATGAAGAATGTCTANGACCATATTTGTTCTAATTATTTTTTGTAGAATTTAAAACATGAAACCCTAAAAGATCACAATGTAACAAAGATTCTTTGACACAAAAGGTATGGCATGTAAAATGAACACAAAAAATAACAAGAGCTTGGGGATGTGGCTCAGTGGCAGAGTGCTTGCCTAGAATGTTCCACCCCCAGCACTGAAAGATAAATGAATGAATGAATGAATTAATTAATTAATTAATACATGAAATAGACATGTGTTAAAAGTATATATTGGTGAATAGTGATTTGTAAAGCTTTTTATACCATGACTCAGAGTAAGAAATCTAACTTCTGTGGCACCCTAGTGCACACACACAAGACAAACAAGTTCCTTCAGATAGTAGACCCAGCTTATCCTGTGAGACGCACTGCTTTCCATGCTATTCTAACCCATCTCATTTTAAAGGTGGGCCTTTACCCACTAAGATCACTTCATAGTCTGTACTGGAATGTAACTGCAGGTTTTGGAAAATATTTTTTTAAACAGTCTCATATAGCATCAGCTGTTCAACTCTGTAGCCAGAGATGACCATGAACTTCTGATCCTCCGACTTCCCTTCTCCTAACAAGCAAGTGTCCACACCATGCTAGAGCTTGAACCCAAGGTTTGCACTTGCCAACTGAACTACAGCCTTAGCCCAAAAAGTTTTCAAAACTCCCTTTGTGTAGCACACAATTCAAGATGTATTTTCTGTCACTCTTTTTAACCTATCAAATATCTCTTTTCCTTAAAGTGGAAAGAAATATATTACAGATAAATTCAAACATTTGAGGCTGTGAACATAACACATTTGCTTTAGTTGTTTGTTTTCACATCGAGCATTGCTGTTTTTAGTGTTTATTTTAGAAATGTAAACACAGCAGCTGGAGAGGTGGCTCAGGGGTTAAAAGTCTGCCCTTGTAAAAGACCTGAATTGAACTAGCATCAGCATCAAGAGCTTACAACTAGCTTTATATATTTCTAGTCCAGGGGATCTGATGTCTCTGGCCTCCTCAGTCACTTGCACTCACATGTTCATATCAACACACAGACACATACGTAGAATTAAAAATAAAATAGAAATTAAAATATTTAGAAGTATAATGCAGTAATTTTGAAATCTATAACATCTTTGTTGGCTATGTATGTAAATTTTAAGCCATTTTCTTACTGGCCTTATTAAGGTAAGCTTGACATACAAGAAATTGCACAT
>LZPO01044194.1:763914-775591 GCA_001675575.1 Neotoma lepida
CAGGAACTCATGGGGGAAGTCAGGACAGGAACTCATGGGGGAAGTCAGGACAGGAACTCATGGGGGAAGTCAGGACAGGAACTCATGGGGGAAGTTAGGACAGGAACTCATGAGGAAAGTCAGGACAGGAACTCATGAAGAAAGTCAGGACAGGAACTCATGAGAGAAGTCAGGACAGGAACTCATGAGGGAAGTCAGGACAGAAACTCATGGGGGAAGTCAGGGCAGGAACTTATGAGGAAAGTCAGGGCAGGAACTCATGGGGGAAGTCAGGACAGGAACTCATGAGGGAAGTCAGGACAGAAACTCATGGGGGAAGTCAGGGCAGGAACTCATGAAGAAAGTCAGGGCAGGAACTCATGAGGAAAGTCAGGGCAGGAACTCATGAGAGAAGTCAGGACAGGAACTCATGGGGGAAGTCAGGATAGGAGCTCATGAGAGAAGTCAGGACAGGAACTCATGAGAGAAGTCAGGGCAGGAACTCATNGGGGAAGTCAAGACAGGAACTCATGAGGGAAGTCGGAAGTCAGGACAGGAACTCATGAGGGAAGTCAGGGCAGGAACTCATGAGGAAAGTCAGGGCAGGAACTCATGGGGGAAGTCAAGACAGGAACTCAATGCAAGATCCATGGAGGAATGGTGTTGCCTGGCTCATTCTGTGTCTTGCTCTCAGCCTCATGTTCAGCTAACTTTCTTAGAGAGCCCAGGCCCACCTGCTTAGGGATGGTACCACCTACAGTGGGCTGTGCCCTCTGACATCAATCATCTTATCAAGACAGTCTTTCACAGATATGGCCATAGGCCAGTGTGGTCTGGAGGATCCCTCAATTGACATCCCCACAGTTGTTTAGGATACGACAAGTTGACAGCTGAAGCTAGCTAGGAGAGGGGGCAGCTTTTAGCACAATGCTTGGAATATAGGTAAAACTAGATCATTTATAGCTCTATTATCATTGTTCTCCATAATAATTCTTGCTTGCTACCAAAGGAAGAGTTAGTGACATAGATAGTAAATTGGTAAGTGATAAAAACATCTTTTGCTCATGACACAAAATTCTTTGACAGAGTCTCTACTCTCTAATATTTTTCTGGAGCTAAAATTCTTTCAGTGTATGTGGACTAGGCATANAAGAAAGAAGCCATTAAAATTGATATTCAGACAAAGCATTGAGAATGGGCTTTAAAATCAATGTCAGGAAAAGAATCACAGGAAAAACAGGATTTATAATCTATTTGAATAGACAGAGATTCAAAGGTATAATCTGTTGATCTCACAAGAAGAGCAAACAATGAGAAATGCATGCATTGTAGAGTTGTAGAGATGAATTATAGCTGTGTATGTATTCATATGTGTCCATGTGTGGCGAGGCTAGAGGCTAACATCACAATATCCAAGGGAACACTCTGGTGGCACTTGCAGCCATAGCTAGGTGAGAAGCTGAGGCACCTGCCTTTCTCCGCCCAACCATTTNACTTCCTTCCTAGTGCTGGGATTAATGGCGTGTGTGTTTCCAAAATACTGGTGGCACAGGCATGAGATCTCAAGTGCTGGGATTAAAGGTGTGTGACTCCCAAGTACTGAGATTAAAGGTGTGTGCCACCACTGTCTGACTCTGTTTCTCTCCTAGACTGAATCAATCTCATGTAGTCCAGGGTGGCTTTGAACTCACAGAGCTCCAGATGGATCTCTGCCTCCTGAGTGCTAGGATTAAAGGTGTGTGNCACCACTGCCTGACCTCTATGTTTAATCTAGTGACTGGCTCTGTCCTCTGATCCTCAGGCAAGTTTTGTTTGATGCACAATGTATCATCATACACAGTAACAGTTTCATTTTGTTCTTTCAGTGTTTTTTAGTGTTCTTTTAGACATTATTTTTAGACTTCTGAAAACTTGGTTATGGCACCTCACCATAATTTATATTAGGGCTGATGTATTTTGAGGTCGCTAAGTATTTGATCAATTGAGAAACCATTTGCTACAGTGCGTTTACAGTATCAGTCAGAAGAATTCTTACATCCTTCACTAATAAGCATCCCTTTGGCCAAGAGGATACATTAAAATTTCATTATGCTGTTACAGTTTGTCCAAATAGCATGTAGTATTACAAAAACTTCTGCAGCTGATTTGATGTTTTATTATCCTTTGAAAAAATATTGCACAGTTCAGATCCAGTTAAACTAAGTTTGCCACAACTATGCATGCATTTAAGGAGTTCCTTTTATCATAAAGATGATTATAGAATTTACTTACATGAGATTTTTATCTTTATAATGTTCATACATATGTATTTAATTCTAAAATTTTATTCATAGTGATTTGAAGTGCTTATCATGACTTATATACATACTGAGGTTAGGAGGGAAGTCAAACTCAAAACAAGGACAAACAAGTAAACTGTTAATTACAAAAGCATGTATATTAGACATGACTGTAGCAACAGGACAGAGGATTTACTGGATTATACTGCAGTCACCTGCAATATGGATATCTAATTCTCTAAGAATAGAGTACTTCTCCCTGGCACGAAGCTGTAGTACAAATCCCTTGCCTGAGTTCTTTTTCTGGGAGACACCATGCAAGATGATGGACAATGCAGAAGCAATTTGGTCTTCCTTATAATAATTTTTTAATGAAAATGAGACCATAGGACTGAGTGGCAGTGATCCTGCCAAGCTGTCCAGGCTGGTGACCATTGGAGCGTGTGTGGCTTTGGGGCACTCTCCCTTAGTACAAGGATAGTTAGTGATTTGCAGAAGAGTATTTTTCCTTAGCTATTTTTAAAATCACTTTCTCCATTTAATGGGAAGTAAGCAAATATAATTGAATAGCTTGCCAAGGTCTTTGAATGCCAAATTCCCATGTTGATTAGTGGTGCATGTGCTTTGGAAAGGGGGCAACCAGGTTAGGGTTAACACTCAGACATGAGACTGGACTGTTTTCCACACTAGTTAATACCCTTTGTACAAGCTACATCTTAGTTTGGAAATTTTAGCTGCTTTAAAAAAGAGTTCGTTATTAGCCAGCTTGCCTACCTGAAGCACTGTCGCCCCTGGTTCAGAACCTCAGATGACATCTACCAGCCTCCTAAAGAAAACCTACTTGGTTGACCTTTTCTTTGGAAAACAAAATGTTACCAATGAATTACATATATATGATTTCCTGAATGTATCTGTTCAAGGTTTATTATAATAAAAAATGGAGATAGTGTATTATTTCCATATTTTGGTTCTTGTACCTGAGTAGCTGTTGAAATTTCTCTTCTAAAGGGGTGAGGGAGTCCAGGGTGTTTGAATAATAGCAAACCGATTACTGATACAGTTTCCTACCTTCCATATGCTGATGACTGTGTTAACCCCTGTGTGCTACTTTATCTACCATTCACATAATGCATAGTGTAGCCTCTATAGATCTGTTTATGAAGGAGAAAACTGAAGCTCAGGCAGCCTGGGCCCCCATGGTTGACTGGCAGCACACAGAAGGTGATCCNCAGATCTTTGCTGGATTTGACCACTGCACACTGGTACCTGGAGCAGAAATCTGAGTCTGCATGCATCAGTACTTGAGCTAACTCTACTCTTCCTTTTTTCCTAATATGTTTGAGCAAAAGTAGCCACTGAGTCTTGGTCCTTAAGACCTACCTGTCTTAGTTTCTAGCTTTATAACAAGCCATTTTCCTTTTTAAAAAACATTTTTCACAAAGAACAAAAACTAAAACAGCTCATATTTTTATAGCAAGGAAAAAATGTACCTTGATTCTTATATTTAGATTTTTATGTACTAATGAGCTTTGAAAATGTTCTTAGGTGAGAAGACCAGAATCATCTTCCAGTCATTACTGAAACCTGAAGGGTTCATTTGGTCCTTGAAAGAGCCCGCTCATCTTTTAATTGCTATATAGTGCCCCACACTTATACACATTGCTGACACTAAAAATGACTCGTGATGACGGAATTCAGCTCAGTGTTTATAGAGGTGACTGTACTGGAAATTAGCCATTAGCCACATGTGACTATTTTTAAAATTTAACTAAAATTTAAGAATTTGGTTCCTCGAGCACATTTCACATGATTAGCCACTTGTGGTGACCACGTCTGTGCTGTCACTGCAGCAGGTTCTCTTGGGTGGTGCCCCTTAGGGTGTACACCTTTATGTTTGTCTTCCTCTCTCCTTTCCCCCATATGCAATGATCTCTTCTGAGAATCATGTCTACATCTTCTACAATTTGGAAATTTGGATAGGCACCTTCCCAGTGACTTCGCATGATATTTGACCTGGAGGAGCCTGTTAACTCAGTTGATGGTACAGGAGAACATGCTAACCCAGACAGAAGTCACCAGGCTAAAGGGATGAGTCCATACAGCCATCTAGTTTTGCTTCACCAGATGATGTGTTAAGCCAACAGTCGTTCTTAGAAGCATGTATAGGCTCTGTACTGTCAAACTGTTGCAGAGACTACCCCTACCACTGGTGGACTTGTTAGGAATGCTGCTGCTAGTTGACCCTCGCTATAATTGTGGCAGCTTCTAGAGCAGGGTCAGCCGGCTTTTAAAATGGCTTTCTTCAGCTATGTTTACATGCAAACCCCTGAACACTTCTAATACAGATAGCTGGATATGCTAGCTGCTGATCTCGACACCATCCACAATAAACCCGTGTGGACTGTTAATTCCCTCTCTAAGNCTGTATGATTTTAAGAGAAAAATGGTTGGTTGGTTTGTTTCTATAAGTCTGGGAGTTTTTATAAGTCTGGGAGTTCAATTGTATTCTTGTTGATTTTAATTGCTATTAAAAGAAATAAGTATGCATATTCTTCATCTTCACATTTAGTGATTCTCAAATAAGCTTGGTATATGGATATTTGGCATAGTCCTTGTGGTACACTCAGGGCCTGCTAGCAATATTTCTGTACTATATTAGCCGTGAGCACTCCTAACCTGGATAGATAGACACGTTTCTGTGGTCCATCTTTCGACAGTGATATTCTACAAACTTTTTTATAGATATCTGTTGACCGTCTTTGCCACTGATATTGTATAAAACAATAGTGAAAAGTCTCCTTGTAACAAACACTTCCCTTCTCTGTGTTGTACATGGCATCTTGTTGAGCACTAGAATGAGTCTCTGTTGTGAAGGCTCCCAGCCACTAGACAGCTCACAACTGAGACCGTCTAGTGAGCACTTCTGTTGTGGTTTCAAGGATTTGGGACCATTTTCCGAATATAAAAAGTGATGGTCGGTATTTGGAAAGCATTGGTCATTGTGAAGCAGAGCGTTCGGGAGAAGGGAGAGTCTGTTACATTGTCTCCACTTTGGTCTAGTGTTAAAAACTGGAGAGTGAAGAAATGTCCTGAGCCCATTTGGTGAGCGAACACAGCTGTTTTGGCTGCTAAGATTCCACACTGGAGTCAGATTTTGCTCCAAGATTCATTAAGAGCCTTTTAGAGCCTTGTCTTAATTGAATGCCAGACATTGAATAAAATTAATGGAGGGAATGCTATACTTTATTTAAATCTAACAGTAAATTACCCTTTTCCTCCTACTTTTGATACGTCACAAAGGTCAGGAACACCTTGTTATGAAAAGCGATTCAGTTTATGTAATGCCATCTTAGATAATTGCATGTACCCTTGCCCTATTATTTTGGTGTCACAAATTGTGTTGTGGGGTGTATACATGGTGACCTGTCACCCAATCTTCGGAACTAATTCTCTGATTTTGACTTCTTTTTATCACATTAGGCACACTACTAAACCTCAAGAAGGGGTTAATGGAAATAGTTCTAAAAGCCCTAGTGAGGAAAAGCTCGAGTGATTTTACTTTGGGGCATTGGGTCTTCCAAAAATGACTCCTTTATTCATAAGCAAGAATAATGTTTTTATGATAATCACAGCCTCTCTCTCTCTCTCTCTCTCTCTCTCTCTCTCTCTCTCTCTGCTGCTGCTGCTGCTGCTGCTGCTGCTGCTGCTGCTGCTGCTGCTGCTGCTGCTGCTGCTGCTGCTGCTGCAGCTCTGCTGGTTTGGTTTAAGGCTGTGACAGATGTCTGATTGGCGGGCTCTGTTTATTCTGTGACCAGATTCTTTCTAAAAGAGGGCTGGCCATACCTGCCTGAAGCCTATTGGCTGTGTATACTCTGGGCCCTCCCTCTCCCTCCCCCCACCTTTTCCTTCACAGCACACACCGCCACTAAGTCTGTGCGGAATCCTAAACCAACCCAATTTACATCCATTCATGAATGTGTGACGTCAGCAAGCTTTGAGCTCCTTTGCGGTGGGCCGGAGGATTGTGTGGGTAGAATCTCTCTCCCCCTTATTTTTCCAATTCTGCAAGGCTCTTTAGATTAACCTTCCATCTTTTTAAAGCAAGAAAATGGAACAGCATGTGTAGGAATTCTTCATTGTTGTGAGTATTACACTCTTTTCCTGTTTCATCAGCATGTATCTCACAAGGACAGATGGAGAATTTATTTGTGCTTTAAGCTTATTAGAAAACTGGTATTATTGAGGGAGACACAAGGTGGGAGAGACAGAAAAAGGCCGAGGGAAACCCGAAACCCCCCAACCCCGGCACGGCTCAGGGACTGACAGCTGGTTTTTTTTTTCCGCTTGCTTGTCTGCCGACTGAAGTGGACATTTTATGATTATGGTTCTGCACGTTACCTTTGGATGCTTACTTGGTTTGTCTTAAAGGGAGATTCAGTTCCCTTTGAGAGGATGTGGATGTGTTGGGGGAGCCTCGGAGAGTACCAGGAAGCAGCTGCGGAAAGCGGGGCCAGCAAGACCAAGCAGGCTCTCGCTTGCCCAGCACTTGTCTCCTGTGCTGTCCTTCCTACCGTGTCTCACCCTTCAACCTTGTCTTTGTTTCATAATTGTGTAACAGTCAATATTTTGTGTTTGCAATATGGGAAGATAAATACTTCTTCAACCATTTTCAAAAGCCTTTATGATGNGAGCGGTTGGGGTATATTTGTACATATTTGTTGCTCGTTTTTTAAATATCATTTTAATACCGAAAAATCTGTACTGAAGACTGAACCAGAATTATCCTTAAATTGTAAGGATAATTATTTTTTTAAGATTGCTAATGAAATTATTTCTTTCTATGTTCCAAAATTGTATTGTATATAAATGCAACTGAGTATTTTTCTAAGATGCACTTCCAATTGGAAAGTTTATTCTGCTATGTTTTGAAAATTGGGGAAAGTTCTGATGTCTTCCATGGAGAAAGTTGGTTTGATAATTTGTTTGTAGTTTTAATGAGAAGTGTCTATGGTTGTTTTCCAGTGCTCACNTTTATTTTGAGGAAAAATGTGACACTGTGTCATGTTCTGCCCAAGGTAGTCCCTGAGCCTGTATAATCTAGTCACATTTCCCAACTTTGAACTGATGGAGTACTCTGAACATGCCTTTGGTTTTTCCTTCTGGGGAGAGAGAGAGAGAGAGAGAGAGAGAGAGAGAGAGAGAGAGAGAGAGAAAGAGAGAGAGAAAGAGAAAGAGAGAGAGAAGAGAATATGCCCATTATTTCTTGCCACTCAGCCATGTCTTACTTTTCGTGACCAGTGCTTAGTTTTGAGTTTTTCCTCTAGAGCAGTGGTTCTAAATTGTGCGGCTCATGTTAGTGTTCAGATCATTCTTTCTTTTGGGGGGAAGGGTTATTTTTAATCTTCCAAGTGAACGTGCATTTCATTTTAAAATTATCACACCCAAAGCTGAAATACTTTATTTTCTTTCTCAAATTAATATTGAACATCCTCATTGTTTTATCTGTGTATTTAATGTCCTAGAGTTGTCCAGACAATTGTAGTTTTATGTTGTGCTGAGTCAAACACATTCAATACTGTTATAGGTAAAATTCCCTGTATTTTAAAATATCTTGATATATTACAGCATTTTTCTTTTCTGTATCCTCTCAAGACTATGTTGAGAGCATTACCAAAGATATATTAAGTTGTTGAAGTCTACTATATGACCAAATCCTTAACCTTTAAAAAATTAGTTTTATGTATTCAAAGCCATTTTGAGAAATGTTCATTAGATTCTGCCTTTATGCATATTTTATCAAATCAGAGCTTTATTCCCATGAAAGAAATTTAACTTGCANGTGGGTTTATTGAAGTAAAATTGTCCCTCTAAGGCACAGAGTGGATCTAGAACCCCCACCATCCCCACTCTTAGTGGCTGTATTCTAGATTATGTTTATTTTTATGTATAGTGTACTTGTGGGCTAAAACAATAACTCTTAATTGTTTAATATCAAACAATAAAATACTGTGTATCAGTGATTATCAATGGATCCCTTTCTGTCTAAAAGTTGAAACTACTCCAGGAGTAGGAATTAATTTATTTAGTAGACAAAGTCAGTCAAAGCAGAGCTGTGTCCTGGGGAACTGGCATCGGAGTGGTTCCTAAGGGCCAGAGGCCACATCCACAGGCATATAACACAACTGTCCTTGGATGGCAGAACCCGAGAGCTTGGTTTGCACTGTCTACTTCCTTCCTCTGTGTGCTACAGCTGACTAGTCACATGAGGAGCTCACGTGAGCCAAGATAGGCAAGGTGATCAAACCTGCCAGGTGGTGTAGCCTGATACTTGTATTTTTTTTTTTTTTTGTGAAAATTAAAGAGCATTGCCTAGGAACACTCTGCTGGTTGAAGAAAAAAAAATTCCAAGGCTGTCACACTCCAGCTATGTCAGTTATGATCCTGGAAAAAGAATGGAGGAACCAAAGATTTAGAAGACGCAATTTTTATTCCCAAGAAATCTAGGAGGTAAATTAGTAGACACCGACTTTAACATTAAATTCACAACACAATTTTCCCCTTCCCTCCCCTCTTCTTCTCCATCCTCCCTCTTTTCTTTTTCACTATTGGATGGTCTTTAGTCTAGTCACCATGACCATAGTCAATTTTAGAATATTTTCATTATCAAAAAAAAGAAAAGAAAAGAAAAGAAAAAACTACACTCATTAGCAGTCACTTCTCATTTCTCCTTATCCTCGGCACTAGGCAACCACTCATCAATCTCCCTTTTTATATTTACTTGCTTATTCTAGCCATTTCTTATAGCCATCATATAGTGTATGATCATTTGTAATTAGTGTTTCTCACCTTTCTCAAAGTTCATGCATGATTTGCATGCATCAGTGCTTCATCTTCTTATATTGCCAAATAATATTTAAGTGTACATAGTATATCACCTTCTCCATCTGTTTATGGACATGGACTATTTCTATTTTTACCTACTAGGAATTCTACTGCTTTTCATATTCAGGTACAAGTTTTGGCCTGTCCTTTCGTTTTTCTTGGGGTAGAAGTGGTGGGTAGTGTGTTAACTGTGTACCGAACAATTGACACTGAGCTGCTTTCTACATTGGCTGCACCATTATGCATTCCCATCAGCAACACACAGTTCAAACCTCCCCACACCCTGGGAAGCGGCAACTGTTACCTGTCGTGTCCTGAGCATCACCTTAGTGGGTGTGAAGCAGCATCTCATTGTGCCTTTGTTGACCAATGTGACCAATGATGTTGAGCGTCTTTTGATGTGTTTACTGGCCATGTGTATACCTTCTGTAGAGAAATGTCTGTTCAGACTCTTTGCAGTCATTTTGTTTTTATTATTGATGGATAAAAGTCCTTTCTATACTCTGGATACAAGCTATGTCGAGCTCATTGATCTGTAAATATTTTCTCACAGGCTGTGGGCTGTCTTTTTCTTAGTATTGAGTACCAAAAACTAAGTTTTCATGAAGTTCAGTTTCTTTTTTTCTGTTTTTGTGCTTTTGATGTTATGTCAAAGACAGTGGTCTCTTACAAGGTCATTAAGGTCCATTCCTATGTTTTCATCTAGACATTTTATATTTTTAGCTCAAAGCTTAGTTAATTTTTCAATATAATATAAGGAAGGGATTCAGCGTCACTTTTGGATATGGATAGCCAGTTGTCCCAGCACTGTCTGTTTAAAAGGATACTCTTCCCCCCTGATAATTTGTTTTGGCATTCTATCAGGGAACTTTCAAAACAAAATACTGGGGTATGTGATAGCCTGCACTGTAATCCTACTTGGGAGGTAGAGGCAGAAAGACTAGGTGTTCAAGGCCATCCTTAGCCACATATGAGTTTGAGGTCAGCTTTGGTTGCATGAGACCCTGTCTCATAAAACAACAGCAAAAAGTCCTGATATAATACTTCTATTCCTAGAGATTCATATTTAATTGACCTAGTCATAGTTAATGGGTTTAGTCATCTATACATTTGAAAGCTCCTCTACTGAGTGTAAAATGTGGACAGGGCTGACAACTCTTAGTGTGGGTCATTTTAGGGTTAGTCTTAGGAAAGAAGAGAGGCCCGTTTCTGAATAAGGACAGAGGATGAGTGGAAACAGAATTCTGACATGGAAAGGAGGAAAGACAGCTGGTAAGTCTTCATACGAGGAAGCATGAACTTTCTTACCAATTCATAAAGTGGAGGTATTGTCACAGCNTGGTGTTAGCATTTATTTAGCACTTTGTACGTGCTTATAAACCTCTTCAGAACTTTTATGTATATTATTTTATTTGAATATAATCCNTATAATACAAAGTAAATACTATTCTNATTTTGCATCTGAGACAAAAGGCTGCTGACTCAACCAAAGATACCAGAGAATATATGTAGTGCTCAATTTTCAAATCCAGCTCTCATTCGTAATCTTTCTTTTGTGTGCTGTGGATTTTAAGCATTGAGTAGTACCGTGAATTTTTATTGATCTAATCTACCATGAGTTACAAATCTTTTCTAAGCAATCTCTGAGCTGGACAAAGAGTAAAATAAGTTTAATTGTAGGAATATAGGGTTGGGGGTTGGCACAGCAGGTGCAGTGGAAGATAAGAGGGTGGAGTTGAAGAGGATTATCAAGTCATAGATAATCTTGGAGCCCAGACTGCTGGTACTTTGCCGAGATGCAGCTAGCAAGAAAAACTCTAAGAAGATCAAGGACTAATATGCTGGACTTGAGAGGAGATTGAGGGGTGGGAAAGACATCATGATAGAAAGGAGAAAGGGCCAAGCACTACTGGCAGGTATAGAGGTGTTGTCATTTCTGTTTTTTTATTTAATCAGCAAGTATTTACTGAGGATCTAGTAGTATTTTAGGTACTAATATGTGGCAAAGAACAAAGGAGACAAAAAGACTTGCCTTCTTGGAGCTTATTTGATTCTGGTGGAAGGAGACGAGCAGTACATAAATAACCTATTTAATGTTAATGTTTTTAAGGAGAAAACTAAGCATGAGAAGGGATTGGAGAGTACTGGGAGGAGGTAAAGTGAAAGAAGTGTCTTTTCTAATTGAACTGGCTTGTTGTTGTTTTTTCCAGATATCGACTCCTCAAAGAGGTTAATGAACCATTAAACAGAGGCTAAGTCAGAAGAGAAAGAGAGAAGGGATGGGAGGAAGAGGGAGAGGGAGGGAGGGCTTGGGTGCTCTGAGCTGGAACCCTTCGGTTTATCATTTTGTACCCAGTGCCTGGCATTCCATGAGCACTGTCTATTGGCAAGTGTGCTTTTGGTGAGGGGTGGTACTGGTGGTTCTTCAACAGACGGAGGGCGGGCAGGGATAGAGCTTGAAGAAGTCTTTCAGATTATGCTTGCTAACCAATTGGGAATCATCTACCTGCGTGCGTGCGTGCGTGCGTGCGTGCGTG